>JASANE010009781.1:0-28705 GCA_030248225.1 Trileptium ribeirensis
CAATATTTATACGACAGTAAAAGTACCCGAGAATATGGATATATGCAGTGTATAGGGAGCCAAGTATTGCCGCCCACTTTGAAGTTTCCAAGAAAAATACAAGGGGCATCTAAAGTTCCTAAACCTTTCAGTAGGCTGCGGACAGGCCAAATAAACACCATAAAAATTCCCCAAATATTTCTTCAGAGTTTATAAAAGTTACAGAAATAGATGAAAATGGTCGAAAAACAAGAAATAAAAAGTTTTGGATTTATTTTGTTCACCAATATTACTATCTCGAAAGCTGTGGTGCACCGGAGCAGGTGCGGTTTCACAAACAGCTGTGCCACGGAGGGGCGGAGTCGGGGATCCCAGTTATTTGACCTCCCCCAGTTAAGCCCCGTTAGGTAATTTTTGACTTCCCCTAGTTCAGCCCCCACGCCAACCTGCTCGACTAAAAATAGACCAATTTTTCTCTGCGAAGCCAAAAACATGCTAATTTTTTCCTTATAGAACTAAAAAACAAACTTTTCCTTTCATGGCAAAACCAGGATAATTGCCATTAACCTGTATGGCTTAACTATAATGTAGATTATTAATATACAATGAATCGGCATTTATACTATTCTCGCGTTTTTCAGTCTCCCAGTTCAACATCGGGGAAACCGAAGTTATCGCCCCCGGTGACCGCGGTTCTCGCCCTCAGGTACTGCTGAGGCAGTTTGGGAAAGTCAGATAAATTGCTGGTTCGTAGACCATAAAGCTATAAAAAATTCTGAAAAGGCGTGAAATATTGGTGCTAGACTCCAAATAACCAAATTATCGTGTTTGTCGCACCGAAATACCTATGGACCATTTTAACTCCTTGCACACAATACGAAACCCCAAACCTGAAGACAGACAATATTCTGGGAATCGACCATAAAACCCTTGAAACCCCTGAAACCGTAATATATAGCCACGCTGGACTTTAGATAAGAAAATTTTCATATTCAATGTGCGTAATCACCTAGTGAACACTGGCGTAAGGCAAAACATGCAATAACTATCGTAATGTGAAGGACGGAAAACAAAAGATGCATACGTCGTTCATGAATACCTTGATTTACTTGAAAAAATTTTTTGAAATACCACATAATTTTGGTTCTAAACTTTTTAGTTACAGTCCATAATTTCCTCCTGAAAAAAGTCAAGAAGCCATCCGCAGGTCACAGATGACGTGAAACAAATTGGAGTGATACCAATTATGAGTTGAGGTTACAAAAGCTGAGAAAATAATTAGTCTGCACATTAAGAAGTTACATAGAATTACTCAACGATTTTCACGAGTTTTGTCTCCTGTGAAAAACGTTAGTCTGTCTTCTTCACTGAAGGGGAAAGTCCTCCAGATTTTCAAACTACCTAGGATTTCGCCACTTTCCCCCAGAAGTAAATTTTGTCTTCCTCCCTGGCCGGCCTTCAAGCTCCGCCAAGTATGGCTGGCTAACTATGGTGATATTTCCCACAAGTCCGCGCCCTGCTAGGCCTAAACCCCCAGGTTCAACAAATCCAAAAATTTTTGTCTGAAAATTAATATTTTTGTATGCAACATGTTTTTTTAATCATTAATCACCACTATTTATAATACTAAAACGTCGTTGTATAGCTTAAAAACACATGCATGGCAGTAAAACTACACGAAAATATTTAGTGTTTTTAAGCATAATTTATCCGAATTTCGCGGAAAATGAAGATGGGGCCTCCGAAGTTCCACCTTCCCACTTTTAGGAGGGTTGTGAACAGGCCAGTAGTGTGGCGACATATAACGCCAACCATTGGGTTCCGGAACTAGTGAAATCAAACCAGATTTATGAATAACTAATGCTTGACATTACCCTATTATTGGCAAATTCAATGATAATAATTTACATTTTTGAAGCTAAACTTACAAATCGAGGCCCGATCCAAAAATTTTCCTGTTCGAAATAGGCCACTTGTTGAAGCACCAACGACGTATCGAGCACCTGAAAATACAAAAAGTTACCACAGTTTGCTGACTAAATGATGTCAACAAACATATTATTGACTAACATCGCAACACATGGTCACATTCCCATTCACATAACGAATTAGGCTCACCTTGCTGCCAAGCAATCGCCCAACTGCGTTTTGATTGATCTTCGATCTTATGCTATCCACAATAGCAATTATTATAATTAATGACAGCAACGCATGTTTCTGCCATCATATGGTCAACATTACACTAACAAACAACTAACAAACTGATCAACTAAAAATTATGCTGAATTTATATTTTTGTTGCCTTGACGAAACAGGTCTTAGAAGGACTTGACAAAGAAACACAACAGCTACAAGAAGGCGGTGAGAGAAAAGAAACAAACATTATCGGAAGCGGTGTTTCACTTACCATGGCTTTAGTACTCCGGCGGCCGAACCCAATGGGACCAATTCCGTACTGAATCAGTGAAACCAGCGTTACTAGCACTTGAATACTCGTCACCCAGTAAGTGAAAAAGGGCCTGCAAAACCAAAACAATAATGTTTATTCGCAATCGTCAATCGACAGAAGCTGATTGTTTGAGGTGTAAACAAATAGCATATAGCACTGTACATCACTGACATTCGCATTTCTCATAACAATTATAGAACGTAAAAAATAATCTTCTATAAATAATAAACGTAATAAACTACAAAAAGTGAGCAGAGCAATTAGGCAAAGTATTTTATTTTTTATTTATGTATACATGTAGTTCAACTAAATATTTAATCAATTTATAATATTGTATCACGTTTTAGAAAATTGATGTTAAATTCACCAGACAAAAAGCTAGCTAGATAAAAATTAGTTAACTAATTAGTAATATCAATTAATTAGCTAATTAGCACCCATGATAAAATCATAGAGCTTTAAAATTTACATATTCACGATCAGCGCCATCGCAAACCAATGTGGGCAAAAAATCAGCTATTATGAATTAGTATTAATTGAGTTCGGAGATGGAGAAAAGCTAGCTTCAGAATCGAAGAATTCTCACTAGACCGCACTATGGTGAAAAAGACGGGCGTCCGTTTATTTTTTCTCTGTAAACAGGACTTCGTTATCTCAACGTAAACCGATATGGACGTGTGATGGCTCATTTGAAAGCTACAATACTCTAGATGTGCCTTTTGAAGGTTTTATTCCGATTCGACCCACCCACGTCCCACTACAATGGGTCAAAGGGGGTACCCAGGTGTACATGGTTAAAATGGGCCATCTGTTGGGTTATTTTTGCTCATAACTCGGCAATCCTTGAGCCGATTTAATCATTTTGATATCAAAATATGTGTCCTAGAGAGTTTATTTATGTGTGTTTTGGTCGGGTCCCTATGGGGCATGGGAGACTTTAGCAAATGGGCAAACTTCCTGAATTTTGGTCAAAGTTTGTCGTAGTGTAGCTATGTAACCATTCAAGCGATTCAAACGAACTTTGTTGTGTTGATAGAGCTACTACGGGGCTACATGTATACATAAATAATGGTGTCAACAGACTTGACATAAGACCCCTGGGTCATTTGGTATTTGGGCCCGACGCCATATGTAGTCATCCGTTACATTACCACTTCGAACGGTATATTAATAGATTTCTGGCGCAAAAAAAGTTCACATGGGTTTTCGTGGATGCTGCTTTCAAATCTTCACTTTATTTAAACATATCTCTTTGTCTAGAGGTAGTTATATCAATGGTTGAGACAAGGCGAATGGTGCGAAACGGATGAGTGTCATGCGGTCTGTATCACATTATGTCTATATTTTCTGTGCTTTTATTAAGATTCCTATATATGTACATAGATTACATACATATTTTGTTTACGATTCGTAAGCAGTTCTAATGTATAGTTAACCCTGTTAGGGTGCGTATTAGATATCTGACTATCAGTTTTGCTGCATCTATGCCTTATTGAACTGCAGATTAATAAATATTTTTTGGTGAATTACATCTTTGGTTCGTAACAGGAATATATTTTCAATGAGTTGTTCCACTGTATGTTAACGTTACAGTTTCTTATTTTTTCGAATTCATACACTTGGCATGTCGACAAGATCCTAGTATTAGCATAAAATTAACTACCACATTAATTAACTAATTAACTTATACGGCCAAGTTTTAGAGCTTCAGAAATGTCATATCAAAAAAATTAATCGGCCCAGTAGTTATTGAGGAGTTCAACGGACGGACGGACAGACGGCGCCGGCATTTCCCCCTCTAACGAAAACAAAAACGCTTCGCTTCGCTCCGCTCAATAATAATACATTAATGACGATTGTGTCCTGCTGCTCCCCCTCCTCCGATGTCACACTTTCAGTATATAACGAAAATAATTGAAAATTAATAGCTTTCTTGGGTTATTTGGTACAAAATGGATTACGCTGAGGATTATTTGACCCGCTGAGTCCACTGGAATGATCATGTTTGTACGGGGTTGGGGTTTCAGCCAGGGCACCACTCCCTATATGAGCACCAGGGGTCCAAAAATGGAAAAATTAAGTTAGTCTCATATAATGTAAGTTGACCTGTTGAATGCATTGCAATAGTTCGTTTTAGCCTTTGATGTTCTGGTAAGGAGATATCAGGGTTTCCGCGGCTTTTGAATTCTCGTTTTCCACGAATTCCATGATAAATTTCTCATTTTCCAGAGTCAAAAATGTCGAAATTCCATGAATTTGCCAATCAACAAAATCAAGTATATAACAGCTCCGCTTTGGTCCAATTCGAGTTGAATTTGACTTTGAAGTCATTTTGGAGAACGATTATCGAATACAATGTCAATATTACATAGATATACACTACTAACTTCTAAAACAAATAACCCATTCATATACCATATTGTCCCTTATATATTGCAAGAAAATTAAGCAAATTTTTTAGAATAAATCTGAAATCTTAGACAATAAATAGACAAACATGGTATATAGATGTGATATTTATTTATCAGTTAGTGTATAGCTAAGCAATTAATGATATAGGTGATGATGGAGTGAGGTGACGTGGTAGACGAGTGTATGTTTTCGAATCAGCACTTTGAATGTCGCGTTTCCTTAAAGAATAGCAACACCGTGTGTAAATTGAAGACATACAAAAATAAACTAACAAGGCGAGGCGGGAAGCTAGGTAGCTTGGTAGAAAATTTGAAGCACACTCCTACGATGGCTTAGTTTCGGCTCACTTTTGTAAAAAACTTTAATATCGCGCATTTTCCATGAATTCCAGAGTAAAACGGCCATTTTCCATGAATTCCATGAACGCGCGGAAACCCAGAGATATAGAGAGTCAGAGCAACCTACGAAGGGCACTTCTACAATATGGTCCTCATAGATCCAAAATCGAAAAATCAAATTAATCTCATATAAGGTAATTTGACTCATTGAAGCCATTGTAATGGTGACTTTTGGGTTGAGGTTCTTGTAAGAAAATATAGGGGACGCTCTAAAGAGCATCCCTATAATATAATCGTTAGGGGTCTGAAATAAAAAACGAGGTAAGTTAGTCGCATACAAAGAAACTTGAACTGTTGAATCTACTGTAATGGCTAGTTTTGAGTTCTAAGTCTCCTGTAGGAAGATTATGACAGTCAATTACAGTCGCAAGGCACCCATATATGACCCTCAGGGGTCCAAAAATAGGAAAAATGTTGTTAGATTCGTGTAAGGAAATTTGACCTGCTGCATCCATTTGAATTATTGTTCGTTTTGGCCTCTGAGCTTCCGGTAAGAGGCAATATGGGGTCAGGGCCTCCTTTATAATATACCATTAGGGTTTCAAAATTCGAAAAAAGTGAAGTTAGTCTCATATAAGGCAATTTGAACCGCTGAATCAACTGGAGTGGTTAATTTTCGTCTCCCAGGTTCGGGTAAGGAGTTATGGGGTGTTAAGTACAGTTTCTTCCTTGGCGTGTCACCGCGATTTCCCGATCAGTTACAAACAATTTTTCTTTGCAACCATTCTTTATCTTTCTCTAAAAAGATGACCTGAAACGTAAAAATAAAATTATGAAATACCAAATTCAACTCCACTTCAACCCGAGATTCTGATAAAGAGCTATGGTGTGTCGGGGTACATTTTCTCCCGTGGCGTGTCGCCACTGGTTCCCGACTAGTTACGAACAATTTTCGTTGCAACCATTCTTTATCATTCTCTAAAAACATGGCCTGCAACTCCACTTCAACCCATCTCCCTCTTCCGCTTTTACCCTTTTAAGCTTAGTTACCTGTAGTCGTCCAGCTCTGTAAGTTGGCGGCGAACTTCAAGCGTCAGTTCGGATTTTTTCTTTAGGCGCCTTCCGAATAGTCGGCCAATAAATCCTTCACCGTAGCGGCGTCGATCACTATTGTTTAAAGCTTTCGAAACTAGCTGAAATAAAAGACAAAAACTCACATTTATGCCGTTCGTTACCTATAAGGCCGACCGTAATGCTGTGAATAACCAAAGCTAAAACACCCTATACAATGAAAATCAGTCACAGCCTGTACAAAATCTGTACCCTTCCGAATAAAGCATTAATTCGACTTCACAATAAACAGGAGATATTTACAAAAACTGACGAAGTCTTTGATTCCAAAGTGGCCGCATAATATGTGCCACGTTGAACACCTAAAACCGCCAATAAAGTCAGTTCCTAATGCGAAATTTGCTCAGTTCAAGACAATCCCGCTATAATAATTTAACGCTTCCGACAAATCATAGCCGCATACTGGCAGCCAGCAATGACGCGAACGTAGTGTAATTTGTCGTCCATACTTAACAAAGTACGCCCACGTATCTTCCACAAAATAAAACCTTGTCAATACGGACATTGTTCGGTGTCCGAAAATCTAAATCCAAACTGAAAAATTCTTGCATCGACTGTGACAAGATTCAACGACTTACCCTTTGAAACACCGGACGTTGCTTGCCATCGGTATCTTGTGTTCCAGGAGTCGTTTTGCGCCGTACACCCGGCTTCAGCTTGGCAGCGGTTGGAACTGTTTGAACATATGGCACTTCGCTAAAAATAAACGTAAAACATTACAATACGCCTTATAAATGGATGTGGTCTGTCGTGCGGCGAGCTAACATCGATCGAAGTGGTGGTGTTTTAAGCCGGCTACTGTAAATATGTAAGTTCGGATCGAAATTATTCAATGCAGAGTTTGCAACCTGTACAGTTCGGCAATTTCGTTTAATTCTAAACATATCACCGTCACTATGTATTTTTGTAAGCGAAGCTGCTCAGCTCGACTGAGCAGAAGGTAAGCTCTAAATTTACACATTAAGATAGATAATGACTGTTCTTGCATTTTAATGAAATAATAATTCCATAAATTGTCAATTCTTTCAAACAAAACTTTGGAATAATATTGTTTCAAAAATGATTACTGGCTGGTAACCAATGACAAAGCATTTGAAATACACAGACTAATACAATTTGAAGGGCTAAAATCGATAAAGCAGTGTGTATACCGGGTAATCTTCTGCCGGGAATATGAACCACAAATTAGAAAATATTTGAACGACGTTAGCAAAATTGATGAAAATTTCAGCAATGCGATAAAATTGGGAAAAATTTTAGCGAAATTGAGAATGTTATTAGATCCTAAAAAATTTAAACATATTACACCAACAGGCCCCCGTGACTATTTGAACCGTCTAGATCCACGGATCTTCGACATCCATGAGTTAGAGTGTACATTTTGATTTGAAGAACCTATTAGTATCTCGTAAGCAATTTTTGCTCCTAACCCACACCTTTATGAACAAGAAGTGTAGCTGACCTGGCCACAGCCCTCCGAAAGTGGGGAAGGGAACTTCGGGGCCCCATTTTCATTCTCGGAAAAAATTCCGCAATAGGGGCGTAAATTTTGCTTAAAATACTAGATATTTACATATTTTCATGTAGTTTTACTACCATGAAGGTATTTTCAAGCTAAAAACGATGTTTTAGCATTATAATTAGTGGTAATCAATGTTAAAAAAACGATTTGTAATCAAAAAACATAAATCTTCAGACATAAAATTTTTTTAATTTAATTGAACATGTGTGATTTCGGTCGAGTGGGGAGCGAACATGGGTATTTGGAAATTGGGGGTCCCCCATTGTCGACAGGCTAGCTATTTTGGGGCAATAGTAACTTTGTTGTGCCTTTTACTACTGCTGGACATATGATCAAGCTAAATGTTGTGACGCTGAACTGAATTTCTATTCATTTCTCAATTATATTGCGTTGTAGTTAAAATGGAAATTTATTAGTAAATCGTAAGCGGAGTTAAAACATTTTTAAGTTATCAATTTGTTTAATCACCTGTAACAGGCTACGTTTGATATATATAGCACCGTAAAAACTATTAAGGACTGAAAACATTGAAAATTCTAAAACTTCGTCGACGCTAAATCCACCGAAAAGGAATGACAACGCATCAAGCATTTGTGGTTGTCTCTAGATAACCAAACCATCGAGCAGCGCAGCGCGATGTTCGAAAGTGGGGAGGACACAAAATGGCGTATAAGAGAAACTTACAGACACCATAAGGAAAAAATCCAACATATTTTTATCGATTTTTACGAAGTAAGTGGGTAAGTAAGTTTAAAAGCGTAAGTGGGCGCCCCGCAGCCCTTCCCACTCCGTCTTGGTGCGCCCCTGTTAGTTATTAATTTGTTCTGCAATAAAGATATATAATATTTATATCCTGTGATTTTGACCCTAGGATATCTATACCGAGGGACCTTGATCCTTTACTGGTATATACGTAATTTTTTAGTGTTTCGCTTTGGGAACCAACTACTAAAACATGAGAATTTTACAAAAAATAAAGGGGAGAAACAAGAGTGTAATGCAAGAGTAAAGTTATGATGCGCTCCCAACCAGCATGTACAAAAGGGAGAGAACAAAACTCTGATTGCAATAGCCGTACCCGATTTCGACATTTTTCTGTTCCATAACGCCATTAGCGAATGCAATTCGGCCCCTGTAGCTTAACACCAATATGAGCGCGAACATTTTCACATTATAATGCATGAAATATGAAACGAACTATTTTCTATTCTTTAGTGCAAAAATGAAATTTGTGTTCTGTGAACAACGGAATGGCAATTGCTTTTGTCAAAAGAGAATGGTAAGGGGTGCAGCTTAAGTTTGCTCATGCATAAGCAATAAGCTATAACTACAGGAATACTTTTACACCAAACGAAATCAAAATATGGCTTCAGTTCAGCTGAAGTTGTCAAAAAAGTTTTACATGGTTTTCTTTGAAGATAATGTCCTTACAAAATTCAGTCATGTCAATGCTCTGAACAATCTCGTATCGCTTTCGAGCTTTTCGTATCTGATTTGAAATAATCACGAATATTTTTGGAAGACATAATAAGTTCTATCCACTCTGTATATAAGTAAATTTCTGAAATAAAGTTATCAGAAAAAAATACAAAAACTTCACAAAAAAATGGGGTGACCTAACTGGAGAGGTCGCCGCCACGGCGATAATCGCCGGGACGGGTCCGCCCCATTCCCCCATGTGCTGTGAAGCTAAAACCATCGTATTCAGCAAACCGGAAAACCAATATAGCCAATTCTTTTTGACGTGCACGAAATACGTAACAAAACAACTGAAGACCGATTATATTCTGAAAATCAGGAACATTGATCCCAAACCGTTCAAAATCCATGAAAAATGCATGCTAAACTCTAAATAACCAAATCATCACAGTTAGCCTACCGAAAAACCTAGACAATTTTTGATGACCTGTACTCAATACGTAACCTAAAAACTGAAGGCAATCTATATTCTGGAAATCGGAGTCGTTGACCCTAAACCTATCGAAAACCAGTGGAATATGCACGCTAAACTCTAAGGTAACCAAACCTGCAGAAATACCTATCTTGATGCGCTGAACGTAATATAATCACACAAATACATTTTGAAAATCGTGTTCGTCGACCGTAAAACCCTTGGAACCTCATGAAGATATAATATAGTCAAGTTGGACCTAGGAAAACTACCGTATTCAGAGTCCTTGATATCCTAATAGGCATTCATTATAAGGTCAAAACAAACAATAACACGACGAAATTTGAAAAATTGCTTTTTCTGACGAAGGGTCAACGAACCATATTCGGGACCTCTGCGGCCCAGGAAGTGGTCCACAAAAGTTCATGGTTAGCAATGTTGTAGATCTCGATTCTGTATGATTGCATCCATTATTCGATGAGAAGCCTGCTACGAAACACTGCTACCCGTATGGCCATATTTAGCGCAGAACCCTTAAAAGGTATTTTTTGCCATTTCAAATGAAAGATGGGGTCAGAGCCGTTCGCTTTCAACTAAAAATTGGTACATCGTCATCACTTTTGCTATCGAACAAAATGTGTCTAAATCCGCCTATCCTAAAAAGAGGTATGAATGACAGCGACAAATAGAAAAAGAAATTTTAGCCATTTCCCCGCTAGAGCCCTCAGTGGAAACTCCGCTCGCTTCGTTCGTTTCAATTATTTAGGGTTAGATTTATATCGCTTAGCTATCACACAGTTTTCGTTATTACCGGATTCGTACACGCTTACCGCTTTACAACAGGCGCCACTGCACCAGCTGATATGTGTTGATTCGGCCCGTAAAATACATCCTCGTGTTCGTCATACGGAAACGGACCGATACGTCTCCGGTGAAACAATCCACTTTGATCAGGGTCCGGGAATGGATACTGAAAATGAGATATAACATATTACACTAGAGATTACAGATATACACCTACGGCCAGAAACAGGTGCAAAAATAGTAGACCAAAGTTTCGATCAATTTTGATTAAATAAAATTTCGATACATTTCAGTTAAACAAAACTAAAATTATATTAAATAAAAATTCTATTGTATATGGCAAAATATTACTTGAGCCTAATGTAAAAATAAAAACTTATCTATTCCAAAAATAGTTTGTAACAGCGCGAAGCTGATCTGCATATTTCGTCGGCTTCTCTTTGAGGTGGTGTTTGTATAAAATAGCATTTGTAGAAAGCGCGCACTCCATTACTTGCATATCGGAAAATTTCACTATAAAAGCCGATGCTTTTCTATTCTTGCATCGCTGTTTCATTTTATCTCTCGTACTGATCCAGCGTCACGCTGACACTTTTTACTTTTTCGTTATTGTTGTTTATTAACAAAGATATTTATGGATTTCGGGATAAAACGAAATAAGACTAACGGGTTTTACAAGTTCGTGAAGACCAGATAAACCAATTGGTACAGTAAACGATTTTCCATCAATACGCGAACTGACCACCCCCCGCTCAACAGAGAAAGGATTAGCGAGAAAACAAGCCATTGTAGCTTTTACGAAATATTGCCGTTGCTATGGTTTCATCGTCCAGAAATTGTGGTGGGACTGGTTAGCAATGTGATTTCTCACACTACTCAAAACCTACTATAAAACCCAACAGAGAGCGATACCAACAATAACCTGTTCGCCCACACCGCACATTACCACCAGGGTACTGCTCCACACATTACGTGGCCCCAGTGCTAATACACAACAATTTTCACACATGACTTAGAACAAACTTACTCCGGCAATGAGTTAACCATGCCCTAAAACTCTCAAGTGCAAGCTATTAGCCTCCCAGGACGTCATAATTTAATTAGGAATTTTGCGTCGAGGAGCCATGGAGGCGCAATACGCCCGTACCCATGGAACCATGCGTCGCAGAGCAATGAGTTATGCCTGGAAACCCCCAAGCGACGCTTTTCAGTAGCCCAGTACGACATAAGAAATTTTCGAATTTTGTGTCGAGCAACCACAAGGATGCCGTACCTCAAACTCCATAACTCCAGAAACGGTGCCTTAATCGAAAAACAAAAAAAGAGGCATCAGAATTTATTATTTTACTGTAAATAAAACCATCCAGAAAAAAATTTCAAAAGTTAAGATAAAAATAACCTTGCTTCTACGAAGGGTACTAAAATGGGATAAAAACCAATATTTTTTACCTCTGACCCCGGAAACAGAACTCAAATCAAAGAAGGATCGGGATGTGCACGGTAAATCGACTACGCCGGCTCGAATGAGCACAAGCTCATGAAAATCGGTTAAGTCGTTCCCGTGTTATAGCTGATCACACAAACACACACAGGTGGAATTTAAAAGCTTTCACTCTTGCAACACACAATCTCAGCTACGTTACACTACGTTCTGATTATCATTTTCGAACATAAATTTTAAAGATATTTTAGGATTATCACTTTCTTATCCGGATATGCAAATAAAAATTTCATGCTATATATAGCCCAACGTTTTGTCCCGGATACGCATGCCTGCCAACCATTAAACGCACAAATTTTACCAACTGCGTTTTCCAATTCGTGTGCCCGAATTAGTAAATTTTTTTCCGTTTAGCACATAACACACCTGACACTCATAATTAGCATGACCATCTTTGCTTTCAATCCTGGTTACTTCAAAGACTGGCGGAAAATAGTACTGATGCTGGGCAGAACTTTTTTCAGACGGCGCCGGTACGGGCTCTGTTGCTGATGCGTCGACATAAAACGATGACTTTTGACCTTCAGCAATTAATGCGGCAGTGCAGGTTGGAATCGGATAATACTTCGAAGAAGTCGGCTGATCTTGCATGGTTCTGGTTCTGCCACTTTCGGAGATGTGTTGGCCTTCGGCAGGATGGACAAATGCAGCTGAGGGAAACACACTTATGGCAGATGAGAGCGCAGGAGTGACCGTGGCTCCAGGCGCAGCACCGGCTACAGCCTGTGTAAAGTCGAAAAATACATCATCGGTGTAGTCGGACGGTGCTGGAGATTCTGGAACATCGGCACTAGGCAATGCAGCATGAGTGAATGATTTCTGCAAAAGCAACGTAAGAGAACAGCGAAAAAATATTACACAGATACAAAATATTACACGTCAAGGTAATGAACGAAACATATACCGAAGAGAGAAAATACCTTGGTAATCGAGAAGATATATCTGACCTAACCATAGGGAGTTGATGATATTTATGCGTTTTCCTATCTCCCCCCAGCTGCAGTGCACCACTAATTAGAGCACCGAGAGGAAAATTAGCGAGCTTCGCGGGTCTGAGAATATTTCGAGGTTCCAAATTGAGCACCATAAGCGCCCGAAAAAGGTACATCATAAAAATAATAGTGTTAACGCAATGCATCAGCTGTAACATCAAGGCCGTTTCAAATTTCCACGACATATTATTAAAAGCGCTCTTTTTCGTTTATTCCTTTCTCAAATAACCAAAAGATAAATTTGTATATCACAAACTATCATGAAAAATTGGAGTTTCATGTGTCAAAAGTTTTCAATTCATGTCGGTTTTGCAGGCATTTGGACACGAACACACGAATAATGCTGAAGTCCATCAAGCGAGTGAAAATATTATATTCTGTGACATGCACAGGTCATAATTTAAGGAACTAACCGACATGACAGCCTGCGCCAGTGGCCTCCGCTTACTAGACATTGCCGTTTTACCACTTTCGCCGTCCGCGCACGTCTCGGCAGACATTGGCTGAGACATTGCCGTAGTTGTTGAAGCCTTAATGATTCCATGGGTATATTTATGTTCCCTGTCAGCACCGGCAGCTGAGTCCGCCTGGCCCTTCGCTATGGCTTCCGTTTCAGTCGACTCTCGTATTGGCTCCATTATTGCCGCTGCCGACGATCCTGCAATCATGATTTCACGTTCACGTTCACTGATCAAATTCTGAAAACCACTAAACCGAAAGATACGCTCATTCAACGAAAGATGCTTTGCTAAGGCATGTTGCTTCAACAACAACATTACTGCTAGGATCAAGTGTAACTGACTAGTAAACAGACAATAGCACCGTTCAGTAGTAAATATTAAGCTTAAACTGCAACACCTACTCAAGGAAATTAATATGCCGGAACATTGCAAATTCAACTAGTTCAAGACCATTATTATGGCTGAAAGCACTGCGATTTACCACCGTACCTTTAACATATGGTACAAATTATTCATTAATATTGGTATGCCATTTTCTACTTAATCATGTGAAGCTATAGCGTTACCGAAGACTACAGGAACAATTGAGATACACAACGCTGTTAATTACATTTTGATGTTTACACCACAAATTTCGTTGAAAATATTTTTTGCTCGTGAGGCAATGTCGTTTACAAAACTTATTAGACTACAATCGTTCCAAAAGTCTAAATACTTGATGGACAGTACGATTACGATCCACTCAGACCAATAGTTGAAACGTAATGTTGCCTGGTTAAAAACAGTAAATCCTACATTGTCGGCTTAAATTTTGTTGGTTTTGGACAGTTGTTTCGAAAAACGAATTAGTCGATATGAATATAGAAAATATCTAAACTGAATGAGACTACATTTTCCACGAAGAATTGTCAGCTTTGAACCTAATACGCCCAAATCAGTCGCCGTTAGTTCGAAGAAACAACAAAATAACTTATATTTGCATAGGACTCGTCCTCAATAGTTCAATGTAGAAAGACGCACTCTATAATCGATTCAAAAAATGAAAGCATCACCGAAAACGACATTTCTTTGTAGCAACTAAGCGTGAGGGTCTATTATAGTACCCATTAAAACTTTATTGTAAACGTTAAAAAATTTCCCACAAGGTTATCTCATAAATCGTATATGTATAAACACTAGGAACATTTCTGTTTAAATATTAAGCAGTTACACGCGTTAGTCGTCTTCGACACGCTGAACATAGGTTTTTCCGGATTTTTCAAAACCAATCTGGAAATATTCTAACCTTGGGAAATAACTGAGCCAACCATTTCGCCGACTTTTACGCCAGCCATCCACGACCTTCGCATACTCGGAGGCGTTGCACCAAACACAGCTGCCGACGTTGTTGCTCCGGCTGTCGATGTTGTTCCAGAGCGGGGCGGTAACGTTGTAACAGCATACGATCCGCCGCCGTATATCGGAGCAGTCATGGGCTGACGTCGCGCTGCCAGCGGCGTGTGAGCTAGGCTGCTGGCTGGAGCCACAGCCGTGCCAAATTCTGTCTCGCTGGCCGTTTCATCGCATATACTCGACGGAGCGAAACTTCTCGACAGAATATGGCCACCTCGACGGTAAGATTGAACGCTTTTCGAAGCGCTAGTGATAGCGGACGATCTTGGAGGCTAGATATTAAACAGTGAGCGTCAATATTAAATTAAAATTCAAGCAAAAACACAAAATTTAGCCAATAATTAACGCAATCTCTGTAGAGATGGAAGAAGAGATTGATACGAAGCATATACACGATGCAACAAAGCGGCCATTTAATTAAGCGAATATTAGTTGGCAGCTCAGCTTTCCTAACGCTAGCAAGCACAGAACTAATTTAGGAGGAAACAATTTTCTGTATTCAACAAAAAAGTAGCCTGTCGTCGATTTGCCTCACCGAACAGTACCTATTTTGAATCGACTAGGACACATTACCATCCCAAATTTCACAATAAATTATACCTTGAGAAAACAGTATGAATTTATATTATCGAATCAGCTACTGAAATTATACTAAGCTCTCCAATTCGAGGCTGGGAAATTGACAGTACTTGGGATGATTTGCCGATTTCATCAGTGGGCAACCCATCCGGTTATCTTAGGTGGACTGTGGTGACCCTAGAATACTGTAACTTTTATGTGCAGCATAATGACTGGCTGCATTTAGCTACATTTTACTTGTTTATCCAAATAATTGTAATAGGGCTTTAGGTATATTTTGACCTCGTTCACGCAAATTGCTCTCCTGTGAGATTAAAAAATAACTTTTTCCCAATGATCTTAAATGATATGCCAACTTTTCCTGTTGTTGGCTAAAAAATATCTGAGTTTCCCCCCACAGAGATAAAAATCGGTAAAATTTTCCCTCTCTAGATATACACAATTATAATAAGTATGTTTTCTGACCGCTACAGTATTACATTCATCTAGTTCCAGTGGTGGGCCCTACCGATGAACTGGGAGGAATGCTCACGGGTACTTTCAGTTCTACCAGTTCCGAACTCAGGGCCCAGGTCATTCCCACAAACACAAATTTGGCAGTTTGGAGAAGTCAGTTTAGTAAGACATTTTTAGTCATTTTCGCCTTGAACTAAAAAACCTTGGGGAATTTTTAGCCAAACAGAGAAAAATTGAGTATTTTTTCACAACGAGAAACAAATGCTTAGAAAAGTTTATCATGGTTTGAACTAGTAGAGCCAAGCTTTACCTGGGCGATGAACTAGGCTACCCTCCAAAGGTCGAAATATCTCGGGTCCTCTTCCAATCTATTTAGAAAGAAAAAAATTAAAGGTTAGAAGAATATATTTGTTGATTGTGCAAAGCTTTGAACTAACAACATTATCGATCAAATGCCAAGCAACAACAACTGAACCGTAGCTATTGAAAAGATACAACGTTTAAACCAATTTCACCTAAATGGTGTTCCCTCACTAAATATCAAATTGCAACAGATATTTATGCAAAAGTTTAACTAAAATTCGACAGAAATATTGCATTTTAATTATTCCAGCATGTACTGTCAAATAGTAATCCATATTTTACTAAAGATTACAAGGTCATGGCATTGATCTGGCCTCTCAAAGGACCAAATTTTTTACCCGAGGATTTTGCATTGGGGGCACCCATATTTAACCCAGGGGAGAGAGGCCAAATGTAAATACATGGTGAATTTCCAATCTGGTTAGCTGCGGAAAACCGGTCAGCCGGCTGGGGTCTTATAATTGCATTTTATCGTGTTCCCCTTTAACATGAGTGTCGCTTTTTTGTTGAAAATGTATTACTTGCGTACTCAAGTTGCGTATTATTGTGCACCGCGCTTTATTTCATTTAAGGTTTTAATATCACCTCAAAAAATACCCGGGGGGGGGGGCGACCTGGGGGATCAAACAGTTACTTGGCGGTAATAAAGCTGGCGAAATCCTAGGGCGAGCTCGAAAATCCTTATGGGCCCTCCCCTCTCTGTGGAAAGGCCAGATCATGGAGAAAGACATTTTATTCAAAAAGGTATTGTAATTTATCGCAATTACGCATCCATGAAACCGTAATACAGCCACGACAAACGTCGTTTATCGTTCTAAACCCGGCGATACTGTGAAGACACATTCATAACCATACTCAACTCGCACGGACCTAATGGTGAACAAAAACCATTGGTCGCACTCACCGTGTCTGTCTTTGGTAGCAGAATATGGCAATATCGAAAGTTAAGTGCTTACCTTCACTATCGATACAATTTTATCGTAGGTTATTTTGGCCACACTATCTCGTCGAACGATCGGCATCGTCTTGCTCGACGGTCGAACCCGTTTCGCGACGTCAGCACTTTGCATCGACTCTTGTTTGCTGCTAGCCAGCGACGACTCGCCACCAGACGCCTGTTGACCACGCGATGTCGTTCTACCGAGTCGAGGCACAACTACGACTTGCGCAGGCGAGGGCGAACGTTGTGGTGAAGTTTGTCCGCTGAGAACAGTGTCAATCTAAAACACAACTAGGTTTTCGGACGAAAATATTTGAACTACCTACGTATGGATACGATGATACCATGTGTTTTCTAACAGTTTTTCTAACACGCTCGCAAAAAAATAAAGGACCTCAAATTATTAGCGCCACTTAGCCCCATCTCGAATATGTTAAGAGATTCAATAGAGAATATGATGCCCGACGATTACTACTAATAGGGAAAATTGGATATTTGAAATAGGGTTGTCGGCGAAAAATGCTCTTTGGCTAAAAATGAAGAAAACGAGGCAGTGTGTTACGGCAATAGTTTTGCTTTGAAAATATATTTATTTGCCTAATCTACTGGAGACATGTCGTTGGTCGTTGCGGTGGAAATATAAGCCACTGTTTTTAATTTAGTACTATGTTCTATGGTGTGTAGGACTTGGTGTGCTGCACTATACAAAGACACTGCGGTAAAAAATGCAATTTTGAGCATGAAATAGTTTTGAATTCAAGATAAAAAAATTATTTTTGAAACTAGTGGATAGATTACCCTGTCCATGTTGCCCTATCTTTGACGTTATCATAAAACCAGTAATTAATGCGTGTGGCAGTGTATACAGGAAACTGCAATAGATAGTGTAATTGTACATATTTACATACGAATTGCACAAATCGGTGAAATGCCTGTGTACTATTCTAGGAATATTGGATAAGTTTTTGCAGTGTAGACAGAGGTGGAATATGCTGCGGAAGTAGTAGTATATTTATACGTGAATATTATTCAGGTTCAGTCCCACTGAATAGAGCATGTTTTAGATGGTGAAACGGAAGACATCCCAGTAAAGCTACGTAATGTCTCTCACGAAATATATTATAACATTACTGAAAGAAGAGGTGTTGACTTTATGCACGATATTATTGTCAGGTAGTGTTTGATATTGATTTGGCTTTTGAAAATGTAGTCAGACGATTTTGCTGAGTAGTATGAAAACTTGTGTTGGCATTCGCATATCGTTTTTAAGCTTTCGAGTGTTTTATCTCTTTTGGCTTAAGGATTTTATTTGAAAGCACGTGATTATTAGTTGTTAAATTCGTTACAACTTGAACCTTGTCATTTTTGTGGAGGAAATGCGGCTATAAAATAACAGCCCGAAAACAAAATATTAGGACTAAGGTCTGTTATGAGTCTTTGCATAAACTTCGGTCAGGGATATTGGAAATTATATACTCCCATAGCCTATAAGACTCTGCGTGTTTTTAATTACCATAAAACGACATGTTGATACATGAAGTAACGACATTAGATCGCTGTTTTAACTGCGAAGAGTTGAGTTTGGAAGACATAAACAGGTTTTAAGAAAGTGAAATATCACTCAAGCGCTCGAGCTCTTTAAGCAAAATGTCCTCAGTCCATTAAGCAAATAAATGCATTTTTCAAAGCAATATCATTGGCATAAGCATTATATGTCGTTTTTCAATGTTAGTGTGAGGACACTGTTCACGGGAATGGCCTTAAAAACGTCTTTGTTGCAGTTTGAAGCAATTTTCAAACAGATTTTAGTAAAAATTTTTGTAATTTTTATGCCAACTCTGAATTGTCTACACTGGGCCCCAGTGTTTGCCCCCAACTCAACCCAACCGGTGTCCCTATATTGAACTAAACTTATGATTTATTAGTGTCCCCAAAAATAATTTAGGCTTTCTGTATGCTAAATATTGGTTAAATGTTAATAACTACAATTTCCAATGCTAAAACGATGCTCTATAGCCTCAAAATATTTGTGCAACTGTTAAAAGTACCTGAAAATACTGAAGTACGTAGAAAATACAAAAATATCTTCTCCCACTTTGAAATTTCTCCCGAGAATGTCAATGTCATACCATTTTTGTACAACTGAGGTGTTTTTACCAAAGGAAATAAAACAAAATTTCTGCGGTTAAGTTATTCAACACACGAAACAGAAAGCACCTGTTTTAGGGTACACCAATAAATACCAGGGTTTCTACACCACTTGGTTATGTGTTTTTCGATAAGCGCCTTATTTGAGGAAGGTGGAAAAGCAATCTATCACTATTAATCATTCTACTTCCTTTCTCCAAGTTAAGGGACCCGCTAAAAACGGTTGTCTAGAACCAAAACTTCATATAAAATACTAAATAGTCCATCAATTAATCCATTAATTGCTGGCCTGTCGATAGCCCATTGTAAAGTGGGAAGTGCAAACTTCGCCGGCCTCCATGTTTATTCTCGGGGAATTTCAGAGTGGGTGTGGTAGAAGGAATAAATTTTGCTTTAGAATACAAAATATTTCCATATTCTAATGTAGTTTTACTGCTGTGCAAATATTTTCAAGCTATAAAATGACAGTTTCGAAATATTAATATACGTGTAATATCGACGTGACGCTGCTGCATTACGCACTTCCCTAACGTAATGCCCATACGGCCCCGGCTATCGTGACTTCGAGGGCGGACCTGATGGGTTTCAATTACTCGAATGTCCTTTCCCACGCGAGTCAGGCCCAAGAAATGACGGAGCTTAGCAAGCCGCAGGAGCGCTCCACAGGATGTGTTCTGATCCTGCCGGACGGGTTGCGCACGTAGTCTACGAGGTACTACCTTTGAGGTCCCCAGGGAGGTCGGCTCCGTCACCTGCTCACAGGCCAAAGAGACCGTACCACTATTCCCTATCCACGTCCAAACCCGGGAAGTGTAAGATCCTTTCTAACTCTCTGTAAATGGGGAATTTACTTAGTTTTGTTTTGGCCAGTGGCCCCCACTAGGGTCCGACAAATCCCTAGACGTTTAACGTCGGATCCGCGCGTTTCTATGTTCCCTACTTTGGGTGCTCAGCGTGAGTTATAAATCTTTCTAATTTGTGAGTCGCACCAGTCGTACCTATACAACAACACTAGTTAATAAACAAACTAATTGTAATCGGCGAGTCACGTTGAGGTTTGCTTCTTCAATGCGCGTGTCAAACCTGAACGTGGGTCGTCGATTTGGGGTGACGGATTTCAAACCCCTTCAGTTCCTATCGCTACTACGGGTCAACAAAACACTTGTACGATGCGGGTTTTCAGTGAGCATTTATTGATGAGTTGCACAAATACTTATGGGTACACTGACAGATACATACTGTACGGGCAGATACAATAGCGTTATGTCACGATCATGGCACGCTAATACGTAATGAGCAGAGCTTCGGTTGGGGCGGGTCGCGGAGTCATCGCCTTTTTCACGGAACACTCACAGCTGGGTCAAAAACACGGCATGTACTGTGAAGCCTTATCTCATGACAGCTGTGCTTACCTTACTCATGAAAAACAGTAATGGGTCACTTTAAAATTAGTACCGGTAAATGTTACGGTTAGTTATCGACATCATGAAGGCGCCATCGAAATAACTAGTGGTTCGGTGCTACATTCGCTAACGGGATTGGGTACTCCGATACAACGATAGGTTCAGGTAAGCGAAAGGCGGAACGAGGCGGGGAAACGGGGATGAGCGTGCAACGGGACGTTTGCGAGACTTCATCTTGCTCATGTAAATCACAAAACTATGGTACATAATGATCGGTTACTTATCTGCGCAGTTAGTAGCGATGAGGTTAACTTATGACAAAGTAATACAACAATGGCTACAACAAGGTCCAATGATACCATGACAAGGTTATAAAATATTCCTCGGTACGACTCCTAAGTTCTTTTCTAAAGGTGCGACAACAGTACGATACTAGTTCTGTCCTACTCGCATACATACATACATGTTTAGAGTGACCTTATAAAATTTCTAAATGAGCTTCTGAATAGGCTGACTAACTTTGATACTTGGTTTCTAAGAAATTACTCGACAAACTTAAGGCCCTAATTATACTCGATCTTTGATCCAGGTCGTTACAAAGATAGGCGTTTCAAATACATCAACTTGGGTTATAACAGCAGGGAAAAGGAACGATCAGGCGGACTTGCCTTTTGTACAACTTACGGGTGTGCCGGGAGGATGAAGTCGGGACATAAACTTTGAGCTTTTCCTAACGAAATTTTGGGTTCCACTTCATTACACGGTTGTGCCTATGATTTTAACTAAAACGGATACAAGTGGTGGCGAGACCTCATAGGCCATCGGCATGACCCTATTGATACTGAAACCTACTTTGATGTTACTTGGAAAGCGTTCAAAAATGAACTCAATTTCGTACTAATATTTAACGGTTATTTCGAGCAAACTCTGCTCGACGAATCGGGGCAGTAGACGAAGGCCCCGGTTGATAAGACAACCGTAGCCAATTTCCTAGCTTACTCAATTTCGTTGCTTAAATTGTTCGGTTCACAATTTTTAGACAGGTTTCTGAACACAGTTCGATTTGGGCTGGAGGGGTCTTTTGACTCCTAATAACTTTTCAACTTGGTTCCATTTCTCAGTGCGACTTTGCACAGGGACGGAACTCGACCTTTCTTATCAACTTTCTAGGACCGGGTCAACGGTCCTCACTAAAATGGTCGCTCGGGCCGAGACCCGATAGACCCGGAGTCGCATTTGGCGACTTCGACAATCTTGAAATCTATAACATTTGCACTGTTAATATGACTTATCAACACTGGGAAAGATAATACTTTCCTCGTCTAACTAAAACGCGTGGAAAAGCAAGACCAAAACAGACTTACGGAAACAGTCTGACTTATGAAATTTGAACTACAATCCGAGCAACTGTGGTGTGGGTCGGACTTAAATTGCTTATAACTTTTGAACGGGCCACGGCTTTGCCGGGCTTAATAGCTTAAACGAAGGGTCTACTGGGCCTTTATACCTACGAGAAAAATCGTTAAATCTCCTGAAATAAATGTCGAGTTATTGACGTATTAAAGGTCGGGCAAGGAGGGGTCCCTATCGGGCCGTCGGGTTTGTACTTCCGACGTGACAAAGTTAGATTTTATGATAACATCCGAAAGCAAACATGTTTACGAAGAATCTGCGAGAATTTCACTAAAATTCCTGGAAGGAATCCTGAAATATTTAGATTTTAACCATGTGGCTCTATTTTTGGGCAGGGTCAGGGCCACTTCTGGGCCATCGGCTTTGTGATTCCGATCCGACATTGTCGACTTTCAGAGCGGTGTCTAATCGTAGACTTTCCTACGAAGAAACTGCGAAAGTTTCAGCAAAATTCCTGGAGGGGATCTTAGAATATTTTACTTTTAGTCTCGATTTTGCATTTTAGCAGCGTTAGGCCTCTTCAAGGCCGTCGGGTATATGATCCCGACGTAATATTTGAACATTTTAAGTGCTAAATCGCTGATTCAGATCCTCCTGGAGATCCGGGTAAAGTTTTGATTGAGTCCCTACAGCGATTCTTGAGATGTGTCGAATTTAGACACTGAGCGGATTATGCAGCTTATGGGATACCGAGGCGATTCGTCCAACGGTGACATGATACGCAATTAATGGGTACTGTTTGTAACACAATGGTCATGCAACCAAAAGTTGACCGAAATCCTATGGTACTTTAATACCTACGATATCGCACTTCCTACCAGCCAGGTGGCAAAATGGCGGACGAACTTGCGTCCCAAAACCAATGAAATGCACAAAACCTTGAATAAAATCTTTGACAAACATCGAGATAAATATATAGTGGAAGGCATTGACGCGTCTGCTGTTATGCTATTCAACCTTACGGGCGATCTAGTGACTTTACTTCTACCTGGCAGGACTACACTACTTCCCTAGCCGCCTCCCTGTCCACACTTACAGTCTTTCTGTCCGATCGTCGACGTCCATCGCACACGTCCATCCATCCACGAACCAAAACGAAAAAACCAATCAATAATCACAATAATAAATCATCAAGTGTAACCGCTGGAAAATGAAGAGCGCCAGAGCCGGTCTGCAAACCGACCGAACTCTGCGCTGTCGAAGTCATACTGAACGCTGAAGAGTCTTTGCGACTCTGCTTTTATACTAAAATTTGAAATTTTAAATTTTTGAATTTTGGAGCCGTTAAAGTGCTTATTCAGCACTTTTGCTCCGATTTCTGATCTAATGTGACCGAATTAAACAAATATTCTTATCGGCCACATTCCGATCATATTTCCTAAAATTTTGGGCCAAATTTATATGAAGTTTTATATAAATTTTATATAACTATGGTGATTTACGACCTTGTTTACTACTAATTTAATATTAAATTCCTAAACTTACTACGAAATTATCTACAACAGTCACCTTAAATAAGTCAAACATCTATACTCTACATATCCAATTCGAAATTGCAAACCATAGAAGCCACATATTAACAACCAGTGTCAATACAAACCGCATGTCGAGCTCGTTAGCTTAGAAACAGGAGACTCGTGAGTCCTGGCAGTCAAAGATAGTGGCGTTACTGTTAAATCCAGACCAAGTAGTTTCCACCAAACGGATGTCAACCTTAAATAAATATTAAGCTTCCGAGCTTATTCATATTAAGCGAAGTCGTCGATGGTCCTACACTTTAATACTACTTTGATATCAACTGATAAGAAATTAAGCTAGAAGCCTCGTATAAATGTAATCCAAACTTTATATAAACTCAATAGTTCAGGCATTGTCCTGTTGTTACAACGTCCAAGCTTACAACGACTCTGATGGCGTTTATAACAAGCTACTAACACGACGGGCGGCGTTAATATAAGATTTGTACCAAGCCGATGATTATTTACTCAAGGACAGCAGAACGTTCAGCGACGGTACCACTTTAGTATAAATTTAAAACTTTTGATATCGAAAAGTACGTATACTACTCTTTATAAACAGAAGCGGCTTTTGTAAACAAGGAAAAGAATCGAGGGCAAGGGGCGAGAAGGAATGATGGGGGGTCTCTGGGCGACGGCCGAAGTGCCAAAATGAACCCGGGTTCGGACTCAGTAGGTCCGTCCGGTTAAGATGATATGTAACAGGACCGTATTCGGTCTACAGGGGGAAAATAGACTCTTGGGGGAGGGTCCATGCCAAATTTTTCTCCGGGTAGTGTGTTTAAACGATTCCCCTGAGTTCGGGGGACACCTTCCTGGGGTGTTTTATATAGTTTTGGATTCGTCTCGACAAGGGGATTCTAATAAGGGGTGACATGCCTGTCCAGGCGCGATTTCTAAAATCTACATATGGGGTACCCAAAAGTGGGCGCATCTAGACCCGTCCGGGCTTAAATTAAAGCCTCGGGTCTGGGGTTTCTAACGATATCACTCATACATTCTTACGACCAACTTTCGTTGAGTTATTAAATTAAACGTGGTTTATCCATTTTCGTACCTACATATCCGTTCCTAAGTCCATGGATCCGGGTCGGATCTCCACGAAACCGGTCTCATTCGAAAGACCGTAAAATTATCTATAAGAAATGTTAAGCACTTGATTTCGAAATTCCCAACGGTTCCGGAGTTATGTACCGGAGCCGATACTTTCAGTCCCTAAATTTCATAAACTTTCATTTTCACTTCTTATCTTGGCCAGCGAAATTGAACGCTGGTAAATAATATTTCTTAAAACCTAGCAAATTACCAGTGTACTTCTGACACTCCAACACTTGTAAACTTTATAATTTCAGTTTCCACTTATAATTTTCAAGAAATTGTTTCGATCGCTGTTCGCTTTCGAGCGGACAGCCACATTTTTTGTATTCCTCATTCGGAGGACGGTCGTGACGGGAGTCCGTCACGGCGAGTCATTTCAAATAATGGTTTGTAACAAATTTCGCGATCCTACCATTCGGGGTAGGGCTATACCTATATATACTTTCACACCGGGCCCGGCGGGGGAGTCGTACCGTCCTAAAATTCTCTGCAAGTAGAGCATGGCAAGGGCTCGCCATGCTCACGTTCTACTCCTAAAATTTACCAATCTCCATACGTAAAAATTCCTGAAATTCCTCCTATCATTATCCCAAATACATTTCACTCAATGACGTACTGCCAACCTACAAATTCACAAAAATTACGACAAAAATATGACAAGCAAAGTACATAAATTCCTGGCCAAACATAGGCGCTTTTATGGCCTGACCAGTCAAATATAATAGTACAATCCGAGTACAGAATGATCAATGCACGGTATATAACGACAATAATAGGGCGGCGCCTTTATGGCCGCATACTATACAACGAACGGCATGAATACGGTACCAAAATTAGACATATGCATATCCAGCTAACGATTCATCCCAATCAGTCTGATAGCTTATGTACCTGAAAATACATGTGAGCAACAATAACGGTTTCAATGATACACAGCTATGTGATACGAGCATGGTAACATATATCAAAAATATGCCTTTATGGCCATCAAACGAATAATAATGACAATGATAACGATACGTAATTCAAATATATACGGTGATGCCTTTATAGCCAACACTCACATGGTAAAATCACGATATTGTCAATATGCCCATATATATATCGAGGCGTGCCATCGGGGCACTACAATAGATGGATACAAAAATCTATATATAAGGTTACGATTCCCTAACAAATATCCATTCCTGAGATAGCAATAACGATACCCATTTTAATCAAAACGATGTCGGCGGTGCAGGCCGAAATACTAAAAATACGAGTCGGTTGCATGGCGGGACTGTTTGGATCTGACTATTCCGTTCACTTATATATATAGATGTATGGTACGACTGATTTTGCTCCAATTACATACGTATACACCTTGATTTCATTTCTGTTCCTATTATCCATATTTATCAAATGATTTCTGGTTTACCATGATGATGTACTTACATAACTGTATTAATCTTGCAAGTTATTTTCATTGCTGGTTTACGTATATACTGTGGTTCGGCGTGTATGCCAGTGAGGCGATCTATACATGGGGTGACAACAGGGCTCTATGGTCAGCGGGTACATATAGAGGGACTCAATATACGTATTTGCTCGCGATTAATTGATTCTGTTTACATTAATGTACGTATTGCCATGCGAGGGTGGGTTCCGTACCCTTTTTGGCTATTCCCGTCGGGTGTTCCAGACCGGGAAGATTCAGGGGGCTAAATTCAGAAATGTTGGCCACTATACACGTGGTCATGATTATTGGGGAACTCAACCAAATGTTGACCATTACACCATGGACGGGATTTTTGGTACTCGAAAAAATGTTGTCCATTATACTGTGGACGGGATTTTTTGTAGTCGGAAAAATGTTGTCCATTACACTGTGGACGAGATTTTTTGTAGTCGGAAAAATGTTGTCCATTACACTGTGGACGGGATTTTTTGGTACTCGAAAAAATGTTGACCATTGCACTGTGGTCAGATTTATTTTTGTTCGAAAAAATGTTAACCATTGGGGTGTGGTCGGGATTTTCATAAAAGTTGACCATTACCGTGTGGTCATGATTTTCGTAAATGTTGACCATTGTCGTGTGGTCAAGATTATGGGTTTTCGCTAAATGTTCGCCATTAGGCTGTGGTCAGGATTATCCACCTCGTAACGATCCGTATGGATCTGTTACATCTCTTAATTTTTAAAGGGAAAATTATTTGACTTTTTACTTGGGGTGGGAAGATTAAGTATGAGTTTTAAGGGTGGTTTGTCGGGGTTTTGGGGTTTCGTTTTGGATGTTTTAGGTTGCTCATTGTATTCTCTCAGTTACTTTCCGTACGGCGATTTTACTTGATTCCGACAGGTGTTTCTGTCTTTAGTTAGTCTAATTTGTTGAACGTAGGGGCTTCACTATGTCCTTTTTCTTGGTAGAATCGGGCTCACTGGAGTCATGAGCCATACAAAATGAGCACCAACGCACCCTGTCCTCTAGTCGCTAAAGGCGACATATGTATAATTACTAATAAATAATAATAAATTAGCAAAAATATTGTACAATCCAAAGTTGATTTCGATTGAGGCTTTATTTATCGGAATTTCAATCAGCGGTTTACGGGGTTTCATTTATTGCCGCTGGCTAGTTAAAATTGTCGTTTATAGTGGAATATTAGGTTTACGGGTGTTCGAGTTTCCTATTTTCATTGGTCCACTTTAATATGTAGTTTCTTTTGAAATTTTCCCTAGTGCGTTTTGCTGGTTTTATGAAGGTTCCTACGGGTTTTCAACGAAATTTCTAGCGAAATCCTAACGGTCTTTATGACCTACTCTTAATTTTTAAAGGGAAAATTATTTGACCTAATACGTGGGGTTGGAATATTCTGCGAGGGGGTATGTTGGGTGTGTTCTGAACAGGATCGTTGACGCTTCGATCCTTCACAAATTGCGCACTTGGTGGTTTGCTTTCAGTTATAGTTAACAAGTCATTGCACTATCGGACATATAAATATATCACAAACAGTAATATTATGACAAGTATCACAGTGACTTGTCATAACTTTCTTCTAAAGTGTTTGAAACTAAGCTTATCAAATTTACCACGGTCTGTGGTAGACATTTTTGCTACGTACTTGAAGTACCCTCCAGCTGAAATATCAAATTTGGCGAGCTTTGGACATTTTGTTTTGACATACCTTCATAGGTGTTTTCGTGAACTTTCTCGGCATGATGAGTACTGCTGGGAACCAACATTGAGGTTCCTTATGCAATGCGTTGGGGGCCTTTTTTAGAGGGGCTAAGGATTTAGTGGTGAAGAGGACGGTGTCCTCATTTAGACGGCACTTTCCTTGCGGTTCTTTTGACGTTTCTCAGGGTGTTTTCTGTGCACTTTCTTAGGGTAAACAGGGTTCCTGTGAGGGAACCCGTGCAAAAATTGAGAACAACTGGAGATGGATCGTCTTCTTCCTTCACGACGTACCGCGCGTTGACCTCACCGCAAATGAGCACTTGTGCAGTTTGAGGTAGTGAAAGCTCGAATTATCAATTTTACAATGGTTACTGATAAGCGCTTTTGCTATATAAAGCTGCGCTCGTAAGCAGTACTAGAGCTAAAGATTAGACAGATTTTGGGGAAAAATTTGCTAAAACAGATTCTGAAGGGGTCAGGGAAGAGAGGGTTTTGCTGGAGTTAGGGCTTTAGGGACCCTGTTGTCGAGAGTCCGATTAGTACTAAAAGGTAAATATATTCAACATGTAGCAAGACTTACAAGACTTTACATCCTAAGCTTGAAATTTACCAGAATTTTGACTTTATATCATCTTTACGTCCTTGCTAATCTAAATTCTTGCACCAAATTTTGGGTATCCGACTTCCTGTAATTATGATCCACATACAAATACATGTAATATCCAGGCACAATAGCAACATATTCATACAGTTCATTC
>JASANE010009783.1:0-110517 GCA_030248225.1 Trileptium ribeirensis
TGGCTCATGTTTCAATCTTCAGCCATTGCCGTCTTCCACTTTTCGTGGTAGATCAGACGACAGACAAACGTAGTTGAAACAAAAAAGTTTTAAGATGTTTTGTGGCAGTCAGCCTCGTTCCCTGTCGGCGTGGCACAGAATATGAAATTTTGATTCGGTAAAAGCCACCGACAGCGTAAACTGTTGTGTCATATTTATCTTAAAAACAGAATTCAAACTCTATCAATTTTCTCTTGAAATCTATGTTTCGATCAGACATCTTTTGATCATTTGCTTAGTCGGGTACGCGTTGATGAGTTTTGTCAAAATACCGAACTGAATCGTGCAAAAATTGGCGTTTACGAAACAATTTTGCTACTGTTATTCTACCGTTTATTGAACGCGAACATGGGTTCCAGTCGTACATAACGAAAATCCTGATTTGTGCGCGGCCTATTGGTTTTAAGACCGTGAACGGATTTGACAAAAGAGTTTATCAGGTCCCCTTACCTAATAGTAGATCCACAAGTGTTCATTATGTATGTTTCGGTTTAGCTCGACGATATGTGATCGTACATTATGAGCTTTAATCAACCCACAACGACGCTGAAGTTGCCAATGTCTAGCGCGATGATTTTGTCGATGAAAGATCTTATCCCCACGTACGTTAATAGCAATAATAATTACTGACACAATACTGAATGCAGAAGTGGCTTTGTCGGCAAATTTCAAAAGCTTATTTGATTAAAATTAATATTATATTGCTATACCTTACCTTGGTGTAGCACTGTGTACATATCATTATGGCAATCAAAAAAAATACGAAGCAATTTTTACCTAATGATAGGCAAGAATTTAATTTTATTCCCTATATACAGTTCTTGCCAGAAATGAATGCTGCTTACTCGATATCCCGCACTCTGATCGTTCGATGTTCGATCTCAGCTAGCTCGATGTTCGCTCAGTGCTCGCTCGCTAGATAGATGCGTCAGTCATACAGGCGACTGTATGTAATTATTGTTCAATTATATTACAGACAGAGTCGTGTGAAATTTTTTTAGAATTTCTTGTAATAAGTCGTGTTTTATACGGTTTGAGCGTCGTTTATAGATTTTCAGTTGCAGCAACGCCGAATGCACAGCCTATTTCAAATTGCTTTACTGAAACCATTCTATGATGAGAAAACTAACATATTTCTTTGAAAACCATATACAGAAATCGCCAGGAATGAGTGTTACTTTTCAAACGAACGAACATCGAACAAAGTTTATTCATTCTCGAACAAAACTCGAGCATATTTCGAACAGTTCTCGGAGAAATTTAAAAAAGCTCTCCAACATTTCGAGCACGTCTCGAACAAAATTCGAACACATTTCAAACAAAATTTTAATTTATCAAACTAACATGCAGCGAACGTCGAATGAACAACAGTCGTTTCTGGCGAGTGCTGTAGCTTTTTCGATTGTTGATAGTGGCTTACTGTTGTCTGGCGCATTATTGCTTTGCTAACCTAAAAACTAGAATCCTGGTCATGCGTTAAAAAATGTGGTATAAGATCTTGTGGTAATGCTCAATATAGAGATGAGTATTTAATTAAGAAAGTGATGAGAAACAGGCATAGAACAAAAGATTTCTTCTACAGTGACGATAAATACGGACACTTATGGAATTTACAAATCGCATCTTTTAAGCAAAACTGGTAATTTGCTAAGAGTCATTTTCACGGAGTTGCAATTTAATACTTGCGTTATCGAATCCACACTACGCGAATAAGATTGCCTGTAACTTCGTAACTCGTGCGCCTTATTATGAAGCTCTAAATTGTGGAAGTGTCAATAATTTTATACCAAAAGTATTGAAAATATCTGGCATCTGCAGCGCCCTGAGAGGATTACTGTGGACGGGTTCCGTGCAGATTTAACGGTGATCAAATTTATTTATAATGTTACTTTGTTTGAGGCCGACTGTATGAAGACGAATTGTCGCGAACGCGTCTGGACAAAGCGTTGAACAACGTTCTTAAAGCTATTGCTGGATCTCCAAGAATTTGACGCCATCGGTTATATTCGATGGCTTAGCGATAGTCTAACGATCGCGGTTGACGTTGTGCTATGGTTTCACTTAGCCGGTTCCGGCAACTTACCGGCATTTTTGATGCTCAAATTCCTCAATCTACCATCAAATTTCCTTCTTTTGATGCAGGAGTATAAACCGTTGAAGGTTCTCGACACAGGTACAGTTTAGAAATAGCTGCCGCCTTTCGACCAGACAGCGAGCGGTTGCTATTACCAGCACGGGAATATCGAACAAGCAGGTGGCCAGGCACTGTACTAGCCAAAACCTGGTTGCCACTGGCTTCTATACTCGTTCGCTTGGACAGACAGTCATTTCTGGCGAGTAATAAATTGTATTTTAATTATTAACTCAAGTCCAGTACTCGGTAGAATGATAGTTATGAAAATGTACTGGTGTTATGGAAAATGTCTTGCATTAGCAATTTTATGTTCAGATCTAGAACAAAATTTCGAGCGCACTTCGAAAAGACAGAGATCAAATAATAATGGAAGGAATAGCTCAAGTCGTTTATGGCTAGATACGTCGGAGCTGCTGATAGTATTACATCTTCACTTGCCCGTTAGGCGACAGTCATGTCTGGCCATTATTGTACAATATTTGTTACCGGTGAAGGAAGAGTGTAGGCTGTAGTTTTAGTGCTAACTCATTCTGTGACTATGAGTTATTGTTTAGTTTTGCTTCTGTTTTTGTTTAGCAGGTGATAGATTTGCCTGGTTTTATGTATCAATGATAAAAACAGCATGAAAACGCGAAAAACTGCCAGTTACAAAAACCCCAGTTAATCTGAGGGGCACCGCTTTGCCACAGCTAGCATAAGGAAAACTTCATCCAGTTATTTCGAGTTTGCCAAGGTCCGAGCGGGGGTCCTTAGCTCAAAGCCGTAGGTGAAATTTTGGTCCTGTTGAGATTTTGGCCAGATTATTGCAATATAACAATACCTGTTAACTGTTGAAATATAACTAAACCTAGATTATTAATATTTGTGCCGGTTTTTAGGAAGTGAACCCTATATCGATCCATGTCAACCCGGCGAGCCAGAGAACGAAAGAGATCGACTCGCGCTTGTGGCACACGAAATTATAAATACGGTTCTTTCACAGGATAAGCTGACCGAGGTTGTCAACTGCCTTTTCGCTAACCATTTGGGCTTGTCACAACAAGACCTTGAGCAGTGGGAAAGGGTAAGAAGTTTTTTTTGTGTTGGCACTTAATTTAGTGGCCGAATCAAAGTGTGTGGGGAACTGAGTAAAAAGCTATATCATTCTAGTTGATCGTCATCGTTCATATTTTCACGAAAACTCAGTAAAAACGTTTGTAGTCATATTTTTCATGTCCTAGTCTAGTTATAATTATATTGGGATGGCTTTGTCGTAAAGTTCGACTAGTGAAATTACCTGACCAGTCGTATTTGAAAATCGTCGGTGGTTGACGTACAGCCAACAAAACTTACGTAATTGGAAGCGATCCACGCCGTCTTTGAGATGGCTTCCGTTGGTAATACCCGTTCTGTCTTGGGCTCTCCATTCCCTGAAAATTTTGGCAGGGGCATGAACCAGGGGCATTCGACGAAAATTTTGCTAGGGGGCATTTTGCCAAGAGAAAAACGGTTAAAAATCGTGTGCGGAAACACCGCCAAAACGCTTATTCGATGGAAAGCAGTTTAATTGAAGCACATTTTGATAAGATTGCGAAATTTTTCTTTCAGGAATTTGAGTACAAGTTTTGATCGGAGTTTTTGTCATTTGGGGTTGTTGTTATCGAGTGGAAAGGAATTTTGTCAAGAGAAGATGAACTGGGGAAGCCCGAACACGAACCGGGGGACTCGGGTTTTGTCGCGGGGCACTTGAAAATCCCAAGGGGTATACCCCACCACCCAACTCCAATTTGCAGTACACGGTTAAAGTATGAGCCTCTTATCCGTGTTGCCAACTTCGTTGCTGGCGGCAGTGAGGGAGGAGGCCCTGTAACTCCTTATGCATGATGGACTTTGTGGGGGTTATCGGTCTGCCGGGAGTCTCTTTATAATCTGCCATCTTGGGGTCCTTAGCACCGCGAGGTGTATCCGCTTGATGTCCAAGGCCCTTTTCTCCAAAAATCGCTGTCGGTGTTTACGGAAGCCCCGCACTACAATCAGCCTGCGCAGCCATGGCCGCGGCGGCTCGGGTTTAAGGGTCGCTGAGGTAACTCAACATAGGAGCTCAGAATAGTCAAATTTGTGCTATAATTTTTTAGTTACACAGTAGATTATCCGGCTGAGTAATAAATATACGAAGGTTTTCTGTTTACTTAAGCAGTGTCTATACCATCGACTCGAATGTATTCCATGATTTCGCCGTGTTAATGTATGTTTTCTTACTGGGTTTCCTTCGATTTGCTTGTGACTAATGTTTCAGTCATGTGTATGTTTAGTTTGAATGTAGAGCTAAAATATTTTTCAGAATTTCAGGATCCCGAGTGTTTTGCAAGTGCCGATGAAAACGAGGCCTGGCGTGTAAGCCTCCGTCCCGCAGCCGAAAGTCTTTTCATAACGATCGTTCACAATCATCATACACTTTTAACTCCACTTTTGAGCAGCTGGTTCGAGCGGCTGAAAACTCCCGTCGATCCAGGAAACTTGCATGAAGTGCTCCAAAGAGATTCATGTGAGTTATAGTTTGTAACGCTACTGCAGTGTTTGAGGCATAGTTGGAGGTGGTGATTCGAGCAGCTGGTTCGAGCGGCTGAAAACTCCCGTCGATCCAGGAAACTTGCATGAAGTGCTCCAAAGAGATTCATGTGAGTTATAGTTTGTAACGCTACTGCAGTGTTTGAGGCATAGTTGGAGGCGATGATTATGAAAGTTAGTTTGAGATGCGTTGCTGCAATCGACGCGAATTATTTTTACACTTTTACAGTCGAACTATGAATATAACCGGGAGACGCGCCTAACGTTACACATTATGGGTTTCGCTGCGAAAATAGTTATATATATTTTGATGCCTTGTGCATTGTTGAGTGCCTTTGTGCCGGGGTCCTGGCATACTCATGATAAACGATTAAGATCATTGTCGAGCTAAGCAATCTACACTTTCAATGATCAAAGCAAATTTTTTGGACCACGTAATTTTGATGATGAGGCTTTTCCAATCGCCCAAAATTTTTGCGTTGGTCATGAACGGGAGGGGAGCCGTATTTATCTAGGGGGCATGAAATTATTTAGGCGTCATTGCTTGACCCGGTAAGGGGGTTGCTTTTCAATCTAAAAATAGTCGACGTTCAGTGCTTTAATACTCGAATGGATACTAAATTACTTTCAAAATGCTGTCCAGATGTACTATTAAGGTTGAAAGCATTTTAATCAAAAACTTCTTACTAAATTAATCAAAATATAAGCTTTGAAATGAAATTTTTGGAAATATTTTATGTCAACTAGAGGATGTCAAGTGGGGACAATAAAATTGACAGATGCGTTGAACCAGTGATAACCCAAATTTTATGACCTTTCCACTCGCCAAAAATGTGAGGGATCTTCAGGGTTCTTTTTTGGGGAAAATTTAGAGTTTGGGATTTCTATTTTTTCCAAATGCAGCAAAATGCAAAATTTTGCCATGTGAAACATTATTTACTGTCGCTTATACATTGTGACGGCAGTAACGGCCTTATTAAGTGTCGTAACTGCTTTATATTGCATCATTTCTCGTTGCGGAACTCAGTCACTGATACACATGCCATTTGAGCCGTGGAACGTTACTACGTTTAGAATTGACATTGCTTCTGGAGTTTTGTATGATGGAGAATAAAAATAAAAATAAAACCCGGCGTTTCTTTAAAATTTGTTTCCTATATGGGAGCGAACATGGGGATTTGAGTGTGTGGAGAAGGGATGGACGAGATATCAGAATAAACAATAATGAAATGCCTGAAAGTGGAGAAGCCTCGAACGATGACTCAAAAGATGAAGCCAGCAACTACTGGTATCCTGTCCGCATTCCTATTTATACATAGAGAATATTTTATTAAAAGATCAATTATGTGACTGTTTCCTGTACAATAAGACCGGTAGACGTTTCCAAATTACCGCTCTTGCCTGTCGCTCGAATGGTATTGGTGTGCCGTAGAAAAAGCTAATGTCCCTAGCCCAGTTGGCTGATGCTCAGTTGGCCTCAATGCCCCTTATGGGAGCATATTTTGAGGTTACTTTTTGGTGGCTTCTTTATTTGTAACCAAGTTAAACCAATCTCTACTTTACGCTGTTCTTTATGAGTGGTGCTTAACTGTTTGTCTTTTGTAATGATACCACAAAATTAATCATCGGTACATAGTAATGTTTTTGACTTTCTATCAAAAAATTTCTTTATCACGAAGTTCATATTGCTATATCCTATCTCTTTAAGTTTAAGGAATATGCCACTAATTTGAGTCACAGATACGGCATCTATAGGGTCTTTAGATTTAATTGGTCTTTCAATAAATCATAGTAGTCTTTCAAAATCTAAGTGTTTCGTATTCAACTGCAGTTAACATAGATATCTATTCGGTTTGGCCGAACATCATCGGTTTAGCGAAAACATTCCCGCCCTAAAAGTGACATTTTTCGCATAACCAGTTCTCGCCGAAGGGCAGACGATAAGAATACTCGAAGTGGGAAGTAATGATCCAATTGCGGATGTCGGCTTAGAATCATGCAGGCGGTAAGTCAAGTTTTCCGATTGCCAAAGACAATTAACTGGCAGGTGTAACAAGTTAATAGCAAAAGTGCTACCGTTGAAGACAAGCAGCAAGGTTATGGAATCCTGGTATGCACAATGTGGACAGTGATGTTGTCATTGCCAAGACGATGTGAGACGGACCTAGTCGATCCTGATGGCATGACCTTACTAATCAGATTTTATTGCAAATGTCAATAAACTGGCGGCGAAAAACAAAGGTCACAAACTTCGGAATTATAAGGTTTTACGAGCGTGCTCAAATTTGAATTATTTCAAATTATGCACCATAATGTACAATATCTTTGTATAATGATATTCATATAATTACATAATGTTATATGAAACACAAACATTCGAGTAGTTGGCAGTATAAACGTCTAAGCCTTTAAGCTTAAAGTATGCCGTGAATAACAATACAGGTATTTGAAATTTGGCCTCTCCAAATTGTTGCTAAGTTTTAAAGCGTCTATATTTACAGAAACGAGTGAAGCGCATTCCGGCGAGCGAGAGTCTGAGTGGTGAGAACAATAATTTTCTGAAGTCGTTGTAGAATATATACAAACAAAGCCTATACAGTACCAGGTGCATTATATAAACCGTAAGTGATGAGTCATAACTAATGCCTCTTTTGATAGCCAACGACGGACGAGTAACAAAAACAATTAAATCAACAATTTAATAAATTCAATAACACTAATTGACCGCGAAAAAATAATGAAAAAGTCAAACAGACACTTGAAGAAAATCTCATTTTTCATACCAAATATGAAGCAGAAGTGCTGACATCTTGCCACACAATATTTTGAAAACACTTCGGAATGAGCTTGTTGGCCGCGAAAAAAGCCCATATCCGACACTAAAACTAACAATAAGCACACATTTAGGAGCATTTCCCACGACTTTTCACCAAATATGAAATTTGGCGCCAACTATAAGCTTATAGACTCCAGATTGGGAAGTAGTTGAAAAACTTGTTATATATCATTGGAAAGCCCTGGTATGGCCTATTAGTTTGCTATTAGTAAAGCTACATGGAATAGGCCTATTAGTTTGCAGATACCTGGTTCAGTTATTGAGAAAAGTCGCAAAAACTGGAGGGGGTGCCCGAAAAATGGGCCAAAATGACGTCATTTTGTCCCATAACTTTTCCCACGGGAAAAGTTCTGTCACCCTCCGTCACTACACCTGGATCGTCTATCAGTGAACAATGGAACGGTTATCCGTCCAAGATAGAGCTATCTTGTATCAAAATTCGTCCAACCCGCGCCCGTTATCGAGTATCCAGGTGCGACGGACACACAGACACACACTGACAGGATCCTCCTCTAACCCCCCTCCAGTCACCAAGAATTTAAAAATTCTCGTTCCACTCGAATTCAATAAATTTTTCCGGAGTGGAAATATCACAATTTTGCGAGATCTACTTTTCATGCGTAAATTTGCTCCGACTGTGCGCATCGTAAAGCGTTGAAAATGTGATATTGCAAAAACAATAACCAATTATTTATTCATTTAGATTGTTTCAGTATACTCTGCGCTTCTTGGTAGTGAGCAGCACACGAACTCTGTGAACTAGTCGATTTTTGCTCGCTTCGCGTTAGATATTCATAGCGGCAGGTTGACGATCACCTCACTATCACCTTCCGGATCAACAGGGTTATCTCAATCTTCTCAGCGCGACCACTTGTACATCAGCCCCATTCTCCAGCCGTTCGCATCGTTTGGCTTTGGCGATCGATGGTGTGGTATCCGGTTTGGCATCGACGTTCAGACGCAGCTGTACGAATTCGTGGCCGCTCTGTTGCCGATTACGATATCGTGGTCCTGTTCGACGGCGTTCGAACTCTTCCACAGCTGTCGGTGATACAATTGACGAAGACACTTCAGGCCTCGACTCGCACGTTTCGTCGGGCTTGTTGCATTACGGCGATTGTACCGAGGCAGATGCGCATATGGTCATACGGCGCTAACTCGAGCCGACAGAATGGCGCACCGAGCTTTAAGCACATTGCTGCTTTTAGCCGTGTTACCGTCATTATGGAATTCGCCTGAGCTTTGTTTTGCAAGCCAGTGTCTTAGCTTTATTTGTGCCGATTGTGAAGGTGAGTGCTTTAATTTTCGGCGAAATTAATTAATAGTAACCAGCGAAGTGTGAAAAATATAGCGATGGTGGTGTCATATTTATAGTTGTGATTATGCGTAATCATTGTAAGATGCTTTGGTGTTTGATGTATAGACCATCATGAACTCTAATGACTGAATGTGTAGGGGCGATCCAGAGTATATTGACGTCCCCACAGGTTCACTCAGTTCTTGCCCTGAGGTAAATTTTGGTCTGTCTGTAAACCACGCCCTTCAGACATACTGTCCTGCGTGGTTAAAATATTAGCGGATTTTCTTCGTTGTGTAAATATATAGGAATCTTCACTATTTTGACTAAAAAATCCAAATTTCTTCTGCGATGCCGATAATAGCTTAAATTAAGTTTTTTTGGGTCCACATGTCCTTGGAATCGAATATTTTACGTGGACCCAAAAAATTTTGCTGGAATTGAGGCAGTCGTTGAGACATGGATCCGCTGAATAAAGTGTATTACAAAGTGCAGGCTTTCAGTCATTTGTGCTTACATCTGTATATAGTTGCTCAATGCTGGCGCATCAACGTTTCGCCTGGCTTTTGGGACAGGCAGAGAGATTATATATTTGTATGATGTAACAATGTCAAATTGCGTTTTGAATTACGTTTTTTATTGTGTAAAATTTTCGTAAAATTATCTAGCCAAAATTGTAAGTTTGGACCCAGCGTTTGAAGACCTAGTGTTCCATTCTGAACAAAAACCTGGCTTAAATTTTCACTTGTTACAGAATCCATAAGTGCGGTTAGTTGTTAAATTACATATACTAGGTTTGACAGCTATAATACTAATTGTTCAAAAAGCCATAGTTAAACTCGGAGATCGTCTTGGTGAACTGAGAGGAATTGCTCATTTATTTTCAAGAGTGATCCCCAGTTGACGCCCATAGGGTGTGTTCACAAACTCAATTTTTACTTTAAAAATTGAGCTCAAAATTGATCAATACGTGACGTAAATTTTTAAACAAAAAAATTGTAGTAGTTTTTTTAAACTTTGAGGCAAAAATCCAAAACCAAACTTCTCCAGGTAGTACATGCTGTTGATGATCGGCCACAGGACACCTTAGTTCGAACTGTGTTCACAGGTTCAAATTTACCAAAATGATAAAGATTATTTCAAAATTTGAGCAAAGTTTTGAAAAACAGCGTGTGACGCCCTCAGGTATAATTTCAATAAGTTTTTAAGAAGCCAACTAATGTATATATAAATAAGATAGCAACCAGTTGTTCGCAAATCTTGGTTCATTAGTACTTAACTCAGTACTCAACGTAACATTTATTGAACCAAAGCGAAACCGATAATCAATTTGCTGCTATAAAATACAGCAAAAACAGTGTGAGAAAACGTTATTGACTGTTCGATTTATATTTAATAATTAGGTGAAGTATCCAACTGTTCTAGAAAGGAAATTCCGAATTCGGAAAGTTAGTTTTGTACGTATCAAAGTTCAATAATATTCAAATGAGAAAACAGCGTCATGTTAGTAGCATGCGGCAGAAAATTTATTGCATTATACGTATGTCTGAAATAGGACCGACAAAGCCTATAGAATCGGTATGGTCTGGTCCGAATAATTATCTGCTCATTTTAAATCCAGGAATTAGTCATTACAGGTCGTTAATCGCCTTCAGAGATCGATAATATTTCACGTTTGTTATTTTGCGAGCTTCGCGACGTTAGAATGAATTAAATCTGCCAATCCATGGCGAACTTAGTCAAATGCTTACGGTCCCGCTCAACATAAACAAGGGGCCCATTTATTGTTCAATGTGTAAGCCCAGGAATGAGGCATCGATCCTACCACTAGCCTTCACAGACCTTGAATAATTAATGTTTGCTGTTTTCCCAGTTGCCACGTCAGACGACGCGTACAGCTAATTGATGGCGGACTCGGTCAATGCTTTTAAGTCGCACTCGATCATCAACAAGCGGCCCATGTACATCTCCTTGACGACGGGATCGACCTGTGGAGAGTGCTTTGCGGGACTGTGTCGCACCGTTGCCGCAATGCTTTGCTCCAGCTATTTCGTTTATGCCCGACCTATGAGTAAGGGCAAGGGTCCGAGGTGTGCGGTTGATGGTTGAGGCTCTGAAATCTCACAAAAACACGAAATGAGTGCATAAAACGGAGAATGAAGAGCATTTGTTTACAAACGTTGTTTTTGTATCGAACATCAATGCAACTTATTGCAACACCCTTGTTATGAATGAGCGTTATTGTTTTGGTTTGGGTGTCTTACAATTGCTGTTAGTTACGGTGCCTGGGGAATCGGGTTTTGGGTACTATTTGGGAAGCGATCAGCGAGGGGCATTTAGGTAGCACGGCAACAAAAATACACTGAATGAGAAAAAATGGCATTGACATTAGTCAATGAGCTTCCCAATGTGAATTTTGCGCACCTTTTAGTGATTACTGGGACTCTTATATGCCCCAGCCCCGCCTTGTTGGGTAAATGCTGGAGAGTTCGGTTGCCCTACAATATCGCTGTATCGGACCGGGTTACTTGCAGGCCTTTCTATACAGGGTCAGTAAACGAAAAATTTACTTGAACTGAAGGGTCAGTAGCAAGGGGTCATTTTCGGAACTAGGGTCATGAATCTTGGGGTCAGTAATTTTATAAAAATTAATACAATATTTTTTTCTTTCAGGTGTCCCAACATACCTCTGTGGCGCTGGTTTTTTTCAGTTTTTGGCCATAATATATACATGCATATTTAGGTTTGGTGACCAAATAATTGATCGTTTATCCTACGATATGCGTGTATATGAGTTAGAAATTTTCTAGTGACCCCTTAAGGGGTCAATTTTTTGAAAAACGTAAATTGTAAAGGGGTCGATTTTGCGAAAAAGTAGGGGTCGGTGTCTCGGGAGGGGGGGCGCTCGCCGGAAGGGGGGGAGCCGATCCTTGGGGTCTCCCCCCCTTTCCCCCCTCTAAAATAACCCGGGTCCTATTATCCAACTGAAATTAATCCTATAGAAGCTGTAAAAAGGCGTGCAACGAACCCTCTTCTGCCACTGCGGCAGTTATCATATGAGGCACGACTACAAGAAGCTGTTTACGAAACTCGCTCAGCATCACGTATGTTCCGGGATGGTAGATGTCGATATCCGGCTCCCAACATTTACTCATGGTCCTTTATGTGGTAATACTACGTTGGCACCTCAACAATTTACCCACGTTGCTACTTTTTCAGACCTACTGCGCACCAGGCACTAGCGTCATCACTCAATCTTCGGTTGAGAAATTCAAACTGGCTCTCCGTACGCCAAAGGGGGCGCTACTACAATATTTAAACGATAGTGCTTCTGTCCTTTCCTGAAATAGCATTGTCTTAATTGCCACTTGATCCCAATTGCGAGATCAAGTGTACTAAAGTATTGCGTCGTCATGAACGGCAAAGGTACGTTTAAATGATGTATAAATGTTCATTGATACATATTTAAACAGACAACTGGATCGTAGCCGCTGGTCCATGTACTAATGTTAGACTAAGCAAATCAACATATCTATAGTATAGGTGCACGAAGGGGTTACTGCACTAGGGACGTACCGCCCTCACTAAATGTTGGGAGCCGGATAGATTGACACTCTACTATCCCGGAACATACGTGATGCTGAGCGAGTTTCGTAAACAGCTTCTTGTAGTCGTGCCTCATATGATAACTGCCGCAGTGGCAGAAAATAGATCCTCGTTGCATGCCTTAATACAGCTAAAATCCATAGGAAAATTTCAGTGGATCAATGCCGGGGTTAATTTAGAGGGGGGAGGGGGCAGACCCCAAGGATCGGCTCCCCCCCTTCCGGCGAGCGCCCCCCCTCCCAAGACACCGACCCCTACTTTTTTTCGCAAATCGACCCCTTACAATTTAGCATTTTTTCAAAAATCTACTCCTTAAGGGGTCACTAGAAAATTTCTAACTCATATACACGCATATCGTAGGATAAACGATCAATTATTTGGTCACCAAACCTAAATATGCATGTATATATTATGGCCAAAAACTGAAAAAAACCAGCGCCACAGAGGTATGTTGGGACACCTGAAAGAAAAAGAATTTTAAAAAATACTGGGCCATTAATTTTTTTCAAACTATGCACCTCCCTTAGGGGTCAATAAATTTTTCCGTTTACTGACCCCTATCTGGGAGGGCCCAAAATAACCCCGGTCAATGGCGATATTTGTCAGGCAACCGAACTTCGAAAAGCAGTTTACCCAACAAGGCGGGGCTAAGATATCAAGAGTCCCATAATCACTAAAAGGTGCGCAAAATTTCACATCAAAAGCTCATTGACTCAATGTAAATGCCATTTCTAATTCATGTATTTTTGTCATGCTACCTAATGCCCTCGTTATCGCTTCCCCAAATAGAACCGAACTTAACTGACCCAGGCACCGTCACCAACAGCAATTGAAGCGCCCCGAACCAAACAATAACGTCATTCGTCAACAGATCCAAACGCGAGTTTGCATTGATGTTTATTCGTAAACAACGTTCGTAAAACCAAACGCTTCATTTCGTTTTTATGCACTCATTTCGTGTTTCGTCAAAGTTTCAAGACTGACCATCAACCGCACACCTTGGACCCTTGCCCTTACTAAAGAATAGGAAATCGGCATAAACTGGAATAGTCGAGCAAACATTGCGGCAACGGTGCGACACAGTGTTTTCAACAAGCACTTCACAGGTCGATCGTCGTCAAGGAGATGTACATGGGCCGCTTGTTGATGATTGAGTGCGACCTTAAAGCATTCGTACGAGTTTGTCATCAATTAGCTGTACGCATCGTCCTACGTGGCAGACGAAAACGAGCAAACATTAATTATTCAGGTTGTGAAAGGCCAAGTGGTCAGGATTGACGCCGATCCTGGGGCTTACACATTCTGACCAGTAGAAATGGGCCCCTTGTTTATGCTCGAGCGGGACCGTAAGCATTTGACTGTTCGCCATGGATTGGCAGGATTCATTCGCTCAACGTGGCAAAACTAAAATGAGCAAACATGAAATATTATACTCCGAAGGCGATTGGTCAGTATATAATGACTAATTCTGGATTTAAAATTGGGCCAATAATTATTTGGGCCCAGACCATACCGATTCGATTGGCTTTGTCGGTCCTGATTTAGGACATACGTATAATGCAATAAATTACTGCCGCACGCCACCAACATGACACTGTTTACTAACTGAATATTATTGACGCTTGATTGTTAGCTCAGTCTTTCAAATTTCTTTGTAGAATTTCCTTTAGAGAACCATCCATACTTCACCAATTATTAAATATAAATTGAACAGTAGATAAAACGTTCTTACACCGTTTGCTGTATTGATAGCAGCAAATTTATTATCGGTTTCGGTTTTAATTAAGAAAATGTTACGTTAAATTACTGAGTTAAAGAAATTAATGAACCAAGATTGAAAGCGACTGGTTGCTATCTTATTTATATATACATTAGTTTGGCTTCTCGAAAGCTATCGAAATTATACCGCAGGGCAAAAATCCCACACGCTCAAACCTTCTTGTTAATTTTGAAATCATCTTTTATGCATTTTTGGTAAATTTGAACCTGTGAACACAGTTCAAACTTTCAAGGATATTCTGTGGCCAAATCATCGACGGCATGTATTACCTGAAAGTTTGAAAATTTAAATTTTTTGCCCTCAAATTCCTAAACCACCACAATTTTTGTTTAAAATTTTACGTCACGTATTGATCAATTTTTGAGTCAAATTTTAAAGTAGCAAAAATTTGAGTGTGTGAAAACACACCCCGATGGGCGTCAACTGGGAGCCTAAAATAAATGGGGAAATTCTTTAAGTTTATGAAGACTATCTTCTTAATTAGAACTATGGCTTAATTATTAGTATTATAGCTGTGAGGAAACCTTAGATATATGTAATTTAACAACCAACCCGCACCTATGGATATTCTGTAACAAGTGAAAATTTAAGCCAGGTTTTGTTCAGAATGGAACCTAGGTCTCAAACGCTGGGTTCAAACTTACAATTTTTGGCTCTATAATTCAACGAAATTTTACAAGATAAAAAACGTAATTACGAAACTAATTTGACATCGTTACATAATTACAAATATATAAATTACTCTCTGCCTGTCCGAAAAAGCCAGGACAAACGTTGATGGCCAGCATCAAGCAACTATATACAGATGTAAGCACAAACTTACCTTGCAAGTCTGCGTTTTGCGGGAATACATTTTATCAAGCAGATCCGATGTCGCAAAAGCCCAAAAAGCTGCCCTGGGTTCAGGGGGGTTTGGGGGGGTTCACTAGGAAGATTGGGTTTCAGACAACCCTGTGGACCCTTTTAAACTTAATCTGAAGCTTTTTATTATTGGCATCGCAGAAGAAATTTGGATATTCTTAGTCAAAATAGTGAAAAAATTCCTATATATTACACCAACAAAAGAAAAATCCGCTACATCTTTTAGAACCACGCAGGACAGTATGTACCTGAAGGGCATTCAAACTTATGGTACAGAATCGAAACTTTTACCTAGGGGCAAGAACTTAGTGAACCTGGGCGGACGTCAATATACTCTGGATGGCCCAAAATCTTATTTCAGGTAGTTAAGAGTTCATGATGGTATATACATCAAACACACAGCACCTGGACAGATGATTACGCACATAATCACAACGATAAATGACACCACCATTGTTCTCGTTTCAACACTTCGCCTGTAAGTTACTATTAATCAATTTACACAAAAAAAGTTTAAAAACACTCACCTTCACAATTGGCACAAATAAAACCAAAACACCGGCTTGCAAAACAAAGCTAGGCGGCGAATTCCATAATGACGGCAACACGGCTGAAAAAAGCCGTCCGAGATGCGCTTTAGAAGCGGCGCGCCATTCTGTCAGCTATAAGAGTTAGTGCCGAAAAGTATTGAGCCCATATGTGCATCTGCCTCTGTAGAATTGCTGAGTTAAACGGAATACAAGCCCCTGAGACCAAGCGTGCCGAGTGAGGCTCGAAAAAGTGTCTTCGTCAAATTGTATATCACCGACAGCTGTCGAAAGAGTTCGAAATGCCTGTCTAACGGACGATAACATCTGTACCGGCTGACAGGGAGCGGGCCACGAATTCGTACAGCTGCGTCTGAACGTCGATGCCAAACCGAATACCACACCATCGATCGCAAAGCCAAACGATGCGACGCTGAAGAATGGGCTGATATTTCATGTGGTCGCGCTCGAGAAGATTGAAATAGTAACCCTGTTGATCCGGAAGGTGATAAGTGAGGTGATCCGTCAAATTCCGCTATATGAGTGTATTTAGAGTGGAGAAGTGAGCAAAAATCCACTAGTTCACAGAGTTTGTGTGCTGCTAAGCCCAAAGCGCAGTATATACTGAAAACAAATAAATAAATAAATAATTGGTTATTGTTTTTAATATCACATTTTCAACGTTTAATTCGCACAGTCGGAGCAAATTTACACAGTGAAAAGTAAAGATTCGCAAAATTGTGATATTTTCCACTCTGCGGAAAAAAATTTATCTAACTCGAGTGGAAACTAAGATTTTCTACTTTGGCTTTGGAGGGGGGTTGAGGGGAGGTTCCCTGTCGGTGTGTGTCTGTCGCACCTGCAATTTAATAACGGTTGGGCGGATTTTGATGCAATATAGCTCATTCGAACCGCAATGGTCGATATACATAGGTGTAGTGACGGAGCCCGATTTTTGAATTTTTTCCCGTGGGAAAAGTTATGGGGCAAAATGACGTCATTTTGGCCCATTTTTCAGGCATTCCCTCCAGTTTTTGCGACTTTTCTCAATAAGTACACGATGTATCCGCAAAAATGAATAGGCCTATTCCATGTAGCTTTACCAGGGCTTTCCAATGATAACCAACAAGTTTTTCAACTACTTCCCAATCTGGAGTTTATAAAGCTTATAGTTGGTGCTTTACTCCAAATTTGGTGGAGAGTTGTGGGTAAGGCACCTAAATGTGTGCTTATTGTTGGTTGTAGTGTCGGATATGGGGCCTTCTGGGCCAACAAGCTCATTGGGAGTGTCAAAAATATTGTGTGGCAAATATTTTTCACACTTCTGCTTCATATTTGGTATGAAAAATGATTTTTTCTCAAAGTGTCCGTTTGAATTCTTTAAATGTTCTTTTCACGGTCAATTTAGTGTTTTATTGAATGATTAAATTGTTAGTTCATTGATTCTGGACTGCTTGCATAAAAAAAAAAAAAAACAATAGGTTGGCTATCAAAAGAGGCGGGCGTAAATGATTACGCATCACTTACGGTTTATATAATGCTGCACCTGCGTACTGTGTGTAGGCTTTGGTTCGTGTGTGCTTTCTACAAGATACTTCTAAGAATTATTGTTCTCACCACTCGAGTTTTGTAACCCGCAAATGCGCTTCACGGAGCTCATCAATATAAACGCTTGAAAACTTAGCAAGGATTTGGAGAGGCCAAATTTCAAATACCTGTATCGTTATTCACGGCATACTTTAAAGCTTGAAGGCCTTAGAATGTTCAATAATTCTGCTAAGTTATTCTCTAATGTTTGGTGTTCCATATAACATTACGCGGTTATATGAATATTATTATACAAAAGATATGGTAACATTATGGCACAAAATTCAAAATAATTTGGAATAAATCTGACAGACTCGCTAAACACATGAGTCCGAAGTTTGTGACCTTCGTCTTTGGCTGAATTTCATCCCCAACATTTGCAATAAAATAGCATATCCTTAAGGCCATGCCATAGGATAGGACTTGGTGCCATCACTCACATTTGTTGGCAAATGACGACATCACTGTCCATATTTGTTGTATAACAGGACCATAACCTTGCTATTGTCTCTTGACCAACTGTAGCAATTTCCGCCATTAACTTGTTACACCTGCCATTTATTGTCTTCAATCGGAAAATTACACTACTGCACGCTCGGTAGCCGATATCTGGGATCGGATTCATCACTTCCGATGAAGAGCACTCGCATCGTCCTGCCCTTCTGCTAGTAACCGTCACGGCCAATGTCACTTTTAGGGGCGGGAAGTGTTTTTCCTAACGATATGATGTTCGGCCAAACTGAATACATATTTATGTTAACTGCAGTTGTAGATGAAACACTTAAATATGGACTACTATGTATATCTATTGAAGAGACCAACGAACCTAAAGACCCTATAGATGCCGTATTGTGACTCAAATTAGTGGCATATTTGAAAATGAAAGAGATAGGATATAGCAATATGAACCATATATAAAAAAATTTTGATAGAAAGTCAAAAACATTACTATGTACCGATGATTATGTTTGTGGTATCATTACAAAAGACAAAATGTTACACTACTCACAATAACAGTAAAGTATAGTTTGTATTAAGTTACTCTTACAATAAAGAAGCCACCAAAAAGTAACCTCAAAATATGCTCCATAAGGGGCATTAGGTGACAACCGAGCATTAGCCAACCGGGGTAGGGACATTAGCTTTTCTAACGGCACACCACAACCATTCGAGTGACACACAGTAGTGGTAATTTGGAAGCCTAATCCTAGTTGTCCATAGGAAAACAGCCAGAATTTGATACTTTCGAAGAATATTCTCTACGTATAAATAGGAATGCGGAACAGGATACCAGTGTCGGCTGGTTTACATCTTTTGAGTCATCGTTCGAGGCTTCTCCAAATTCAGGCATTTCATTATCGGGGATCCCATACTCGGCCATCCCTCCACACACTCAAATCCCCATGTTCGCTCCCATACAACTCCAAGAAACGCCGCGTTCGATTTTGATTTTGATTCTCCATCATACAATGAAGTATGTTAATTTTAAACTAGTAGTTTTACAACTAAATGGCATGTGTATCAGTGACTGAATTTGTATAATGAAATGATGCAATATATAAAGCAGTTACGACACTTAATAAGGCCGTTACTGCCGTCACAATGTATAAGCGACAGTAAATAATGTTTCACATGGCAAAATTTTGCATTTTGCTGCATTTGGAAAAAATAGAAATCCCAAACTCTAAATTTTCCCCAAAAAAGAACCCTGAAGATCCCTCACATTTTTGGCGAGTGGAAAGGTCATAAAATTTGGGTTATCACTGGTTCAACGCATCTGTCAATTTTATTGTCCCCACTTGACATCCTCTAGTTGACATAAAATGTCTCCAAAAATTTCATTTCAAGCTTATATTTTGATTAATTTAGTAGAGAAGTCTTTGATTAAAATGCTTTCAACCTTAATAGTACATCTGGACAGCATTTGAAGTAATTTAGTATTCTGCATCCAGTATTCAAGCACTGAACGTCGACTATTTTTAGATTGAAAAGCAACACCCTTACCGGGTCAAGACAATGAGCGCCTAAATAATTTCGTGCCCCCTAGAAAAATAAGGCTCCCCTCCCGTTCATGACCAACGCAAAATTTTTGAGATGGAAAAACCCATGCATCAAGTATTACGTGGTCCAAAATTTGCTTTAATCATTGAAAGCGAAGATTGCTTAGCTCGACAATGATCTTAATCGTTTATCATGAGTATGCCAGGACCACGTTTTATTAAGCCGGCACAGAGGCACTCAACAAAGCACAAGGCATCAAAATATATATCACTATTTTTGCGGCCAAAGCCATGATGTGTAATGCTAGGTGCGTCTCCCGGTTATTTTCAAAGTTCGACTGTAAAAGTGTAAAAAAATCGCGTCAATTTAAAGAAACGCATTTTAAATTCTAACTTACATAATCATCGCCTCCAACTATGCCTCAAGCACTGCAGTAGCGTTACAAACTATAACTCACATGAATCTCTTTGGAGCACTTCATGCAAGTTTCCTAGATTAGACGGTAAAGTTTTCAGGCGCTCGAATTCAGCTGCTTCAAATAACCGCTTCAAGCTATGCCTCAAACACTGCAGTAGCGTTACAAACTAGAACTCACATGAATCTCTTTGGAGCACATCATGCAAGTTTCCTGGATCGACGGGAGTTTTCAGCCGCTCGAACCAGCTGCTCAAAAGTGGAGTTAAAAGTGTATGATGATTGTGAACGATCGTTATGAAAAGACTTTCGGCTGCGGGACGGAGACTTACACGCCAGGCCTCGTTTTCATCGGCACTTGCAAAACACTCGGGATCCTGAAATTTGAACACCTCAAACTATATTATAACTAAACATACATAAGAAAAGACTGAAACATAGTCACACGCAAATCGAAGGAAACCCAATAAGAAAACAAAACATTAACACAGCAACATACGTAGATACGTTCGAGTCGATGGTATAAACACTATTTAAGTAAACAGAAAACCTTCGTATATTTATTAACCAGCCGGAGTAATTACTGTGTAACTAGAAAATTATAACACAAAATTGACTATTCTGAGCTCCTATGTTGAGTTACCTCCGCGACCCATACACCCGCGCCGCCGCGGCCATGGCTGCGCAGGCTGATTGTAGTGCGGGGCTTCCGTAAACACCGACCGCGATTTTTGGAGAAAAGGGCCTTGGACATCAAGCGGATACACCGTGGTGCTAGGACCCAAGATGCGCAGAATATAAAGAGAATCCCAGAGCAAATGGATGACCCCCACAAAGTCCATCATGCAAGGGGAGTTACAGGGCCTCCTCCCTCATTGCCGCCAGCAACGAAGTTGGCAACACGGATAAGAGGCTCACACTTGAACAGGGTTCTGCAAATTAAAGTTGGGTGATGGGGATCGCCTTGGGATTTTCAAGTGCCCCGCGACAAAACCCGAGTCCCCCGGTTCGTGTTCGGGCTTCCCCAGTTCATCTTCTCTTGACAAAATTCCTTTCCACTCAATAACAACAACCCAAATGACAAAAACTCCGATCAAAACTTGTCTCAAATTCCTGAAAGAAAAATTTCGCAATCTTATCAAAATGTGCTTTATTTTTCAATTAAACTGCTTTCCATCGAATAAGCGTTTGGCGGTGTTTCCGCACACGATTTTAACCCTTTTTCTTGGCAAATGCCCCCTAGCAAAATTTTCGTCGAATGCCCCTGGTTCATGCCCCTGCCAAAATTTTTTAAGGAATGGAGAGCCCAAGACAGAACGGGTATTACCGAAGCCATCTCAAAGACGGCGTGGCAATCGACTGCGAATTTCGTGAGTTTTGTTGGCTGTACGTCAACAATCATTGTCGACGATTTTGAAACACGACTGGTCAGGTAATTTCACTAAGTCGAACTTTACGACAAAGCCATCCCAATATAATTATAACTAGACTCAGGACATGGAAAATATGACTACGAACGTTTTACCTAAGTTTTTGCGTAAAAATATGAACGATGACGATCAACTTAGAATGATATAGCTTTTTACTCAGTTCCCGACACACTTTGATTCGGCCACTAAATTAAGTGCCAACACAAAAAAAACTTCTTACCTCTTTCCCACTGCTCAAGGTTCTTGTCTGTGACATGCCCAACTGGTTAGCGAAAAGGCAGTTGAAAACCTCGGTCAGCTTATTGCTGTAAGAACCGTATTTATAATTTCGTGTGCCACAAAGCGCGAGTCGATCTCTTTCGTTCTCTGGCTCTGCCGGGTTGACATGGATCGATATAGGGTTCAATTCCTGAAAAACCGGCACAAATATTAATAATCGAGATATCAAATCATATATCAACAGTTAACAGGTATTGTTATATTGCAATATATTGGCCAAAATCTCAACACGAACAAAATTTCACCTACGGCTTTGGCTAAGGAATCCGCTCGGACCTTGGCAAACTGAAATAACTGGATGAAATTTTCCTGATGCTAGCTGTGGCAAAGCGGTGCCCCTTGATATTAACCCGGGTTTTTGTAAATGGCAGTTTTCGCGTTTTCATGCTGTTTTTATCATCGCAAACATAAAACCAGGCAAATCTATCAACTGGCTAAAAAACAAAAACAGAAGCAAAACTAAACAATAACGCATAGTCAATAGAATGAGTTAGCACTAAAACTAAATAACCTAAACTTTTCCTTCACCGGTAAGAAATACTCTACAAATAATGGCCAAGACATGACTGTCGCCTAACGGGCAAAAGTGAAGACGTAATACTATCAGCAGCTCCGACTAATTGAGCCATAAACGACTTGAGCTATTCCTTCCACTGATTATTTGATCTTTGTCTTTCTAAAAGTCCAATAGAAACTTTGTTTAATATCTAAACATAAAAATTGCTAATGCAAGACATTTTTCCATAACACCAAGTACATTTTCATAACTATATCACTCTACCGAGTACTGGACCTGAGTTACCACTTAAAATACAATTTATCACCCGCCAAGAATGACTGTCTGTCCAAGCGAACGAGACAAAAAGCCAGTGGCAACCAGGTTTTGGCTAGCCCAGCGCCTGGCTACTTGCCCGTTCGATATTCCCGTGCTTGGTAATAGCAACCGTTCGCTGTCTGGTTGAAAGGCGGCAGTGATTTCTAAACTGGACCGGTGTCGTATAACCTTCAACTACTTTATAACCCCTGCATCAAGAGGATCGATGACATATTGATGAATTTGACAGCGGAAAAATGCCGTAAGTTGCCGGAACCGGGCCGAAGGAACGATAGCACAATGTCAACTGCGATTGTTAGATGATTTGCTAAGCCATTGAATATAACCAATGTAACCAATTCTTTAAATCCAGCAATAGCTTCAGAACGTTGTTCAACGCTTCGTCCAGATGCGCTCGCGATATTTTGCCCTCATACTTTCGCCCCCAAAGCAAAGTAACATTATAAATAAAATCGCTCACTGGTTAAATCTGCACGGAACCCGTCCACAATAATACTTTCTAGGGTGCTGCAGATGCCAGATATTTTCAATACTTTTCGTATAAAAACATTGACACTTCCAACAGATTTAGAGCTTCATAAATAAGGCACACGAGTTACTAAGTTACAGGCAAATCTTATCGTGTAAGTGCACATTCGATAACGCAAGTATCAAATCGGAAACTCCGCGAAAATGATTCTTCAATTAATTAATTTTGCTCAAAAGATGCGACTTTGTAAATTCCATAAAGTGTCCGTATTTATTGTTACTGTAAGAAGAAATTGTTTGTTTGATGCCTGTTTATCATCACTTTCTTACTAAATACTCATCTCTGATATTGAGCATTACGATAAGATCTTAATACCAATTTTTTTAACGCATGACCAGGATTCTCAGACTTCAGGTAACTGCAAAGCAATAATGCGCCAGACAACATGAAGCCACTATCAACAATTCGCTAAAGCTATAGCATTGGCGAGAAACGACTGTTGTTCATCTGATGTTTGCTCGCATGTTAGTTTTTGATAAATTAAATCTTCGTTCGAAAAATGTGTTCGAATTTTGTTCGAAGACGTGCTCGAAATGTTGGAGAGCTTTTTTAAATTTAACCGAGAAATGTTCTAAATATGCTCGAACTTCTGTTTGAGAAAGTGAATAAACTTTGTTCGACGTTCGTTCGTTTGAAAAGTAACACTCATTCCTGGTGATTTCTGTATATGGTTTTCAAAGAAATACGTTCCCAGTCTTTTCTCATCCCATAAGTGAGTTTCAGAAAAGCTATCTCAAATAGGCTTGCTGCATTCGGGCGTTGCTGCAAACTGAAAATTTATAAACGACGTTAAAAACTACCTGTCAAACACGACTTATTACAAAGAGAACTCGAAAAAACTTTCTACACCTAATCTTGTCTGTAATATAATCGAAATATAAATTACATACAGTCGTGCCGGCACCACCTAATGCATCTATCTAGAGCGAGCGAGCACCTGAGCGAACATCTAGCTAGATGAAGATTGAACATCGAAATGATCAAAGTGCGGATATTGAGTAAGCAGCATTCATTTCTCGCAAGAACTGAATATAGGGAATAAAATTAAATTCTTCGCCTATCATTAGGTAAAAATTGCTTCTGTATCTTTTTGATTGCCATAACTCATATGTAAACATAACGCTAAATACCAAGGTAAGGTATCAATATAAATAAAAATTAAATTCAATCAATTAAAACTTTCGGAATTTGCCGACAAAGCCACTTCTGCATCTTCAGTATTGTGTCAATAATTATTATTGCTATTTACGTACGTGCAAGAATAAGATCTTCCATCGACAAAATCATCGCGCTTAGACATTCTGGCAACTTCTGTGTTGTTGTGCGGTTGATTAAAGCCATAAATAGATTACATATCGTAGAGCTCAAACAAAACATACATAATGAACACCGTGTGGATCTACTATTAGGTCAGGTTGGCCCAAAATTGTTCTTTTGTCAAATTTGTTTATGAACTAAAAACCAGAGGCTGTGTACAAATTCAATAATTTTTGTTACGTAAATGACTGGAACCCATGTTCGCGTTCAATAAAATGAGAATAAAACAGTAGAAATTGTTTTGCAACGCCAACTTTTGCACGATTCAGTTTGCAATTTCCGAATAAAACTCATCAACGTGTACCCGACTAAGCAAATGATCAAAATACGCTTGATCGAAAACATAGATTTCAAGGGTAATCGATAGTTTGACCGTTTTTAAGATACAACTAACACAACAGTTTACGCTGTCGGTGGCTTCTACCGATCCGAAATTTCATATTCTGCGCCATGCCGACAGGGAACGAGGCTGACTGCCACAAACATCTTAACTTTTTTGTTTCAACGATGTTTGTCTGTTCGTTATAAATCTACCAACTAAGCCTAAAACGGTAATGGCTGAAGATTGAAACATGAGCCAGAAGGTAATATAAATAACTGTGGAAATAATTCAACATTAGCATACGTAACAGTTTTTTCATTCAATCCGAATGTATATAATACATGAAATAATGAGTTGTAAAGCGAGCGATATGAGTGTATTTACACCGTGGAGCTTAGTGAAAAATTGTCAATTTTCTTTTCTGTTTCTCTCATTCATAAATCATTTTCCTATGGATATATTTCTACAATTTTCTGTTTGATAGAAAATGAAATCAGGATGTGCCTCATTAGTTGCGTGTATTGTCAAAATGGGCAAGAATGGTTTTAAGGGTCTACCCGAATCTAATCGGAAATGTGTACCATGTCAAAGGCCATATCTCAAGAATCAGCTCTTCTACATTATACTTTGCCGAAAGATCTTTCGATAGGACCACTCCGCGGACCGCTGTGGGCCCAGATGGGGCAGACACGGTGCATATTTCATAACATTTCACGAGCTGTCACGGTTTAAAAGGTCATTGAACCCGATTTCCAGAAGGTAGCCTATCTTCAGTCGTTGGTGTACGTATTGCGTACAGGCTTCAAGAATTGTCTATTCCGGGGGCTGAACATGGTATGCAGATATCCACTTTAGTACATGCATTTCACTGCACATATTCACCAGTGCTACGCGCTGCACATGTTTTATTTTAGAATATGTGCATTAAATAAAACATTGCACTGTTTCTATGATTCGTGGCTGAAAGTGACTATAGGTTTATTCAAGCTATTAATAGTGGTATACCCATTTTAGCACCAGAGTCACTGTTGCTACAGCAAGCTACCGTTCATTGTGCCCGTTAGGTTGCCTTATCTAACGAGTATCTCACATGCGAGGGCGAAACTAAATGAGTGTGTATTCTTATTTACACGGAATTATTCTGAAATAATCACTCTAAAACAGGCTGTGCTTGATGTATATACCACCTGAATACCTTGGAACCTGAACCCGATTAAAAATCCTAAAACCTTGTCATAACTGCAAACCGATTGAAACAACTTAAAGTTAAGACTAAAGCATTCGCGCCGGGCTGTGTATATAACCAAATTAATTGATTTAAACTATCTTACAGACGCTTTACTTGTATTCAGCGTTCAATGCCTATATTATAGACTATCTGGATGGTTGGCACTCACATAACCACAAAAATGAAAACACACTACATTTAGGAAAATCGTGTTTGTCTAATTTATAAGATGAAAACTTTAAAGAAAAGTATAATATATAGTGAAATTGAACGCTTAGATAGCAAAACTGTCCTAATCCAGCGCATTCGCATAACAAAACAAACACTTGTTGCAAGGGAACACCCAATAATGTCAAATTTTAAAATCAATATTTCTGGCAAAGGTTAAAAACAAAATATATTTGGTACGACAGCGACCAGGTGTGGTACCCACAAATTGGTGGTTCTTGATGAAGCGAATGGTGGTTTCCATTTTTCCATGCTAACAGTGACCGCGAGATATGCTGGCGAAATACAGGTACCGTATGACAAGATTTGATAAAGATCCCTTAAAATCTATTTTTGGCATTTGACCCTGAAATATGGGTAGGATTGTTCTTGTTGAGCTAAAGGCACATCCTCATCACTTTTGCTACAAATGACTAAATTATGTCGAAACTACTGATCGAAAAAAAATTAATTATATGTGCATAAAACAGACAAAACAAGTTTTAACTTATTTCCGCCTTGCGATCCCAGCTTGTGTTTTACTGTTTCAACAACTGTAATAATATTCTGCATAGAATGTTACAAAACTAGACTAGTCTGTAAGTGGAACTACATTTGTGAGCGAAGCTTGGGCTGTGGCATTACGAATGTACTGCAATTTTATGTTCTTTCAATAACTACATTGCATAGGGCAATGGGCTTTATCATTGGTAAAAATATTATATTTAATTTCTTAGATCCAAAAAAAGCCTGATAGTTGGTTCGATCCAAACGATTCTATTTCAATAAACAACACAAATATTGCAAAATTCTCTATTTTAGCTGCGTAAGATTAACTAATTAGCTAAATTACTAATTAGCCACTCAAAATTTTTTAATGCCAAATATCAGGTGTACCCCTCAACATGATAGGCTTTACAAACAAAAAAAAGTTTTTTAAAATTTATTATTTTTAAGTGTCCAGAGGTATTAGGGTGGTATATACATCAAGCACAGCTGGTTACGATGATTACCAGAATTATCGCGTGTAACTGGAAATCATGCTTATTCTGTTCCTCAACCCTCGCATGTGAGATACTAGTTCAATAAGGTGATTAAGGCGGGCACAATGAATGAGTTGCTGTAGCAACAGTGACGATAATACTAAAGTTGTACTCGAGGATAGATGCGCTTGAATAACCTATCGTCGCTTTCAGCAGCGAATCATACAGTGCAATGTTTTATTTAATGCACATATTCTGAAAATAAAAAAACATGTGCAGCGACATAGCACTGCATACATGTGCAGTGAAATGCATGTTGAAATAGAAGATTTGCAGTCCACAGGATTCAGCCGGATATAACAATTGAAGACCTGTAACTGCAATACGTCACCAAACAAACTGAAGATAGGCTACCTTCTGTACGGTTCAGTTAACCTCGTCCCATTGACAAACGATGAAACGTTACGGAAAATATGCACCGTGTATACCATATTCGGTCGACAGCGGTCCGTGAAGTGGTCCTATGAGAAGGTTCGTTTTCGGCAAAGTTGTAGATGTCAATGAGCTGATTCTTGAAGATATGGCCTTTGAAGACAGTGGTACCGTTCGATTAGATTAGATAAGCAACCCTTAAACTTACACCTATTTGCCATTTTGACCCGATGTTCACGCGCAACTAAATCAAAGAGCACAATCTTGTTAATTTTTCTATCAAAACAAAAAATTGTAGAAATCTGTTCCATCGGAAACGGGTTATGATGAGAGACAGAAAGAAAATTTGACAATTTTTCACTTAAGCTCCCACGGTGTAAAGTGCGCTCATATCGCTCGCTCCGTTTCAATTACTTCATGAATTATTCATTTGGGGATTGAAATGAAAAAACTGTTTACGTATGCTAATGTTGGAATTATTTTCCACGGTTATTTTATATTTACCTTCTGGCTCATGTTTCAATCTTCAGCCATTGCCGTTTTCCCACTTTTCGTGGTAGATTTATAAGGAACAGACAAACGTAGGTGAAACAAAAAAGTTTTAGATGTTGTCGTGGCAGTTATAGCCTCGTTCCCTGTAGGCGTGGCACAGAATATGAAATTTTGGGATAGATTTAAAAGCCACCGACAGCGTCAACTGTTGTGTCATATTTATCTTAAAAAACAGAATTCAAACTTATCAATTTTCCCTTGAAATTCTATGTTTCGATCAGACATCTTTTGATCATTTGCTTAGTCGGGTAAAACATGTTGATGAGTCTTTCTCAAAATACCGAACTCGAATCGTGCAAAAATTGGCGTTTACGAACGATTTTCTACTGTTATTCTACCGTTTATTGAACGCGAACATGGGTTCCAGTCGTACATAACGAAGGTCTGATTTGTGCGCGGCCTATTGGTTTTAAGACCGTGAACGGATTTGACAAAAGAACGATCCAGGTCCCCTTACCTAATAGTAGATCCACACAGTGTTCATTATGTATGTTTTGTTTTAGCTCTACGATATGTGATCTATTATGGCTTTAATCAACCGCACAACGACGCCGAAGTTGCCGAATGTCTAAGCGCGATGATTTTGTCGATGAAAGATCTTATTCTTGCACGTACGTAAATAGCAATAATAATTATTGACACAATACTGAATGCAGAAGTGGCTTTGTCGGCAAATTTCAAAAGCTTAATTGATTAAAATTAATATTATATTGATACCTTACCTTGGTATAGCATTATGTACATATCATTATGGCAATCAAAAAAATACGAAGCAATTTTTACCTAATGATAGGCAAGAATTTAATTTTATTCCCTATATACAGTTCTTGCCAGAAATGAATGCTGCTTACTCGATATCCGCACTCTGATCGTTCGATGTTCGATCTCAGCTAGCTCGATGTTCGCTCAGTGCTCGCTCGCTAGATAGATGCGTCAGTCATACAGGCGACTGTATGTAATTATTGTTCAATTATATTACAGACAGAGTCGTGTGAAAGTTTTTTCGAATTTCTTGTAATAAGTCGTGTTTGATACGGTTTGAGCGTCGTTTATAGAATTTCAGTTTGCAGCAACGCCGAATGCACAGCCTATTTCAAATTGCTTTACTGAAACCATTCTATGATGAGAAAACTAACATATTTCTTTGAAAACCATATACAGAAATCGCCAGGAATGAGTGTTACTTTTCAAACGAACGAACATCGAACAAAGTTTATTCATTCTCGAACAAAACTCGAGCATATTTCGAACAGTTCTCGGAGAAATTTAAAAAAGCTCTCCAACATTTCGAGCACGTCTCGAACAAAATTCGAACACATTTCAAACAAAATTTTAATTTATCAAACTAACATGCAGCGAACGTCGAATGAACAACAGTCGTTTCTGGCGAGTGCTGTAGCTTTTTCGATTGTTGATAGTGGCTTACTGTTGTCTGGCGCATTATTGCTTTGCTAACCTAAAAACTAGAATCCTGGTCATGCGTTAAAAAATGTGGTATAAGATCTTGTGGTAATGCTCAATATAGAGATGAGTATTTAGTAAGAAAGTGATGATAAACAGGCATAGAACAAACAATTTCTTCTACAGTGACGATAAATACGGACACTTATGGAATTTACAAATCGCATCTTTTAAGCAAAACTGGTAATTGAAGAGTCATTTTCACGGAGTTGCAATTTAATACTTGCGTTATAGAATGCACACTACGCGAATAAGATTGCCTGTAACTTCGTAACTCGTGCGCCTTATTATGAAGCTCTAAATTGTGGAAGTGTCAATGTTTTTATACCAAAAGTATTGAAAATATCTGGCATCTGCAGCGCCCTAGAAGGTATTCTGTGGACGGGTTCCGTGCAGATTTAACGGTGATCAATTTTATTTATAATGTTACTTTGTTTGAGGCCGACTGTATGAAGACGAATTGTCGCGAACGCGTCTGGACAAAGCGTTGAACAACGTTCTAAAGCTATTGCTGGATCTCCAAGAAATTGACGCCATCGGTTATATTCGATGGCTTAGCGATAGTCTAACGATCGCGGTTGACGTTGTGCTATCGTTTCACTCAGCCGGTTCCGGCAACTTACCGGCATTTTTGATGCTCAAATTCATCAATCTCATCAAATTTCCTCTTTTGATGCAGGAGTATAAACCGTTGAAGGTTCTCGACACAGGTACAGTTTAGAAATAGCTGCCGCCTTTCGACCAGACAGCGAGCGGTTGCTATTACCAGCACGGGAATATCGAACAAGCAGGTGGCCAGGCACTGTACTAGCCAAAACCTGGTTGCCACTGGCTTCTATACTCGTTCGCTTGGACAGACAGTCATTTCTGGCGAGTAATAAATTGTATTTTAATTATTAACTCAAGTCCAGTACTCGGTAGAATGATAGTTATGAAAATGTACTGGTGTTATGGAAAATGTCTTGCATTAGCAATTTTATGTTTCAAAAATCTAGAACAAAATTTCGAGCGCACTTCGAAAAGACAGAGATCAAATAATAATGGAAGGAATAGCTCAAGTCGTTTATGGCTAGATACGTCGGAGCTGCTGATAGTATTACATCTTCACTTGCCCGTTAGGCGACAGTCATGTCTGGCCAGTATTGTACAATATTTGTTACCGGTGAAGGAAGAGGTAGGCTGTAGTTTTAGTGCTAACTCATTCTGTGACTATGAGTTATTGTTTAGTTTTGCTTCTGTTTTTGTTTAGCAGGTGATAGATTTGCCTGGTTTTATGTATCAATGATAAAAACAGCATGAAAACGCGAAAAACTGCCAGTTACAAAAACCCCAGTTAATCTGAGGGGCACCGCTTTGCCACAGCTAGCATAAGGAAAACTTCATCCAGTTATTTCGAGTTTGCCAAGGTCCGAGCGGGGGTCCTTAGCTCAAAGCCGTAGGTGAAATTTTGGTCCTGTTGAGATTTTGGCCAGATTATTGCAATATAACAATACCTGTTAACTGTTTAAATATAACTAAACCTAGATTATTAATATTTGTGCCGGTTTTTAGGAAGTGAACCCTATTCGATCCATGTCAACCCGGCGAGCCAGAGAACGAAGAGATCGACTCGCGCTTGTGGCACACGAAATTTATAATACGGTTCTTTCACAGGATAAGCTGACCGAGGTTGTCAACTGCCTTTTCGCTAACCCATTTGGGCTTGTCACAACAAGACCTTGAGCAGTGGGAAAAAAGGGTAAAGAATTTTTTTGTGTTGGCACTTAATTTAGTGGCCGAATCAAAGTGTGTGGGGAACTGAGTAAAAAGCTATATCATTCTAGTTGATCGTCATCGTTCATATTTTCATGAAAACTCAGTAAAAACGTTTGTAGTCATATATTTTTCATGTCCTCGTCTAGTTATAATTATATTGGGATGGCTTTGTCGTAAAGTTCGACTGATGAAATTACCTACCCATCGTGTTTCAAAATCGTCGACAAATGGTGGTTGAGCTTACAGCCAACAAAACTTCACTTAATTGGAAGCGATGGACGCCGTCTTTGAGATGGCTTCCGTTGGTAAGACCCGTTCTGTCTTGGGCTCTTCCATTCCTGGAAAATTTTGGGCAGGGGCACTGAACCAGGGGCATTCGACGGTGAAAAATTTTGCTTAGGGGGTATTTTGCCAAGAGAAAACGAGTTAAAAATCGTGTGCGGAAACACCGCCAAAACGCTTATTCAATGGAAAGCAATTTTAATTGAACAACATTTTGATAAGATCGTGAAATTTTCTCTTCAGGAATTTGAGTACAAATTTTGATCGGAATTTTGTCATTTGGGGTTGTTGTTATCGAGTGGAAAAGGAATTTTTGTCAAGAGAAAGATGAACTGGAGGAAGCCCAACACGAACAACGAGAATGGGGTTTGTCCGTGGGGACACTTAAGAATCCTAAGGCGATTGCCATCACCGACTTTAATCTGGCAGAACCCTGTTCAAGTGTGAGCCTTTATTAGTGTTGCCAACTTCGTTGCTGGCGGCAATGAGGTAGGAGGAGGCCATATGGTTGCTACGGTGATGGAATTTTTGTGGGGGTCATCCACCTGCCTGGATTTTTATAATCTGCCATCTTGGGGTGCTTTAAGCAGCGCGAAGTTGTCACTCGCTTGATGTCCAAGGCCCTTTTCTCCAAAAATCGCTGTCGGTGTTATCGGAAGCCCCGCACTACAATCAGCCTGCGCAGCCATGGCCGCGGCGGGCTGGGGGTTGAGGGTCGCTGAGGTAACTCAACATAGGAAAAGCTTGAAGAATAGTGAAATTGTGCTATAATTTTTTGAGTTACACAGTAGATTATCCGGCTGATTAATAAATATTCAAAGGTTTTCTGTTTAGACCTGAAGCAGTGTCTATACCATCGATCTCAATGTATTCCATGATTTCGCTGTGTTAATGTTTTGTTTTCTTATTGGGTTTCCTCTTCAATTTTTCCGGTTGTGCTAGGATGTTCAGTCATGTGTATGTTTTAGTTATAATGTAGTTACGACATGTTCAAATTTCAGGGTCCCGAATATGTTGCGGAAAGTGCCGACTGAAACGAGGCCTGGCGTGTAGTCTCCGTCCCCCGCAGCCGAAAGTCTTTTTTCATAACGATCGTTCACAATCATCATACACTTTTAACTCCCCCACTTTTCGACAGCTGGTTCGAGCGGCTGAAAACTCCGTCAATCCAGGAAACTTGCATAGAAGTGCTCCGAAGGGATTCATGTGAGTTATCAAGCTTGAACGCTACCTGCAGTGTTTGAGGCATAGTTGGAAGCGGTTATTCGAGCAGCTAGTTAGAGCGGCTGAACTTAGTAAATCTCAGGAAACTTCCATGAAGTGCTCAAGAAAGATTCATGTGAGTTATCAGTTTGTAACGTTATCCTGCAGTGTTTGAGGCATAGTTGGAGGCGATAATTATGAAAAAGTTAGTTAAATACGTTGCCGCAATTAGAAAGACGCGAATTATTTTTACACTTTTACAGTCGAATTATGAATATAACCGGGAGACGCACCTTTACGTTACACATTATGGGACTCGCTGCGAAAAATAGTATATATATTTTGAGTGCCTTGTGACATTGTTAGTGCCTTTGTGCCGGGTTCCTGGCATACTCATGATAAAAAACCACTAGAACCATTGTCGAAGCTAAGCAATCTCCACTTTCAATGGTATCAAAAGCAAATTTTTGGACCACGTAATTTTGATGATGAGGCTTTTCCAATGGCCCAAGAAATTTTTGCGTTGGTTCATGTAGGGGAGGGGAGAGTTATTTTATCTGAGGGGCATGAATTATTTAGGCGTTATTGCTTTTTTTGACCCGGTAAGGGGGTTGCTTTTCAATTGTAGAAAAATAGTCGACGTTCAGTGCTTTAACCCCTAATGAGATACTAAATTACTTTCAAAATGCTATTTCCAGATGTACCATCAAGGTTGAAAGTTTTTTAATCAAAACTTCTCTTACAAATTAATCAAAATATAAGCTTTGAAATGGCAAATTTTTGGAAATATTTTATGTCAAACCAAGAGGAGTCAGAATGGGGACATAATAAAATTGACATATGCGTTGAACCAGTGATAACCCAATTTTTATGGCCTTTCCACTCGCCGAAAAATGTAGAGGGATCTTTCAGGGTTCTCTTTTTGGGAATTTAGTTGGCATTCCGATTTTCCAAATGCAGCAAAATGCAAAATTTTGCCATGATAAACATTATTTACTGTCGCTTATACATTTGTGACGGCAGTAACGGCCCTATTAAGTGTCGTAACTGCTTTATATATTGCATCATTTCATTATAGAAATTCAGTCACTGATACACATGCCATTTAGTTGTAAAACTACAGTTTCAAATTAACGTACTTCAATGTATGATGGAGAATTTAAATCAAAATCGAACGCGGCGATTTTTGTAGTTGTATGGGAGCGAACATGGGGGATTTGAGTGTGTGGAGGGATGGCCGAGTATGGGATCCCCGATAATGAAATGGCTGAATTTATAGAAGTCTCGAACGATGACTCAAAAGATGTAAACCAGCCGAGACTGGTATCCTGTTCCGCATTCCTATTTATACGTAGAGAATATTCTTCTAAAAGATCAATTACTGACTGTTTGCTGATGAACGACTAGGGTAGGCTTCCAAATTACCACTACTGTGTGTCACTCGAATGGTTGTGGTGTGCCGTTACAAAAGCTAATGTCCCTACCCCGGTTAGCGAATGCTCGGTTGGTACCTATTGTCCCGTATGGAGCACATTTTGAGGTTACTTTTTGGTGGCTTCATTATTGTAGGAGTACTAGGTAACTTAATACAAACTATACTTTACTGTTATTGTGAGTAGTGTAACATTTTGTCTTTTGTAATGATACCACAAACATAATCATCGGTACATAGTAATGTTTTTGACTTTCTATCAAAATTTTTTTATATATGGTTCATATTGCTATATCCTATCTATTCTAAAATATATCATTAATTTGAGTGACAATAGGGCACCTATAGGGTATTTAGGTTCGCTGTTCTCTTCAGTAGATAAACATAGGAGTCCATAGTGTTTCATCTACAACTGCAGTTAACATAAATATGTATTCAGTTTGGCCGAACATCATATCGTTAGGAAAAACACTTCCCGCCCCTAAAAGTGACATTGGCCGTGGCTACGGTTATAGCAGAAGGGCAGACGATGCGAGTGCTCTTAGTCGGAAGTGATGATCCGATCCCAGATATTGGCTACCGAGCGTGCAGTAGTGTAATTTTCCGATTGCAGACAATAATGGCAGGTGTAACAAGTTAATAGCAAAGGTGCTACCGTCGTAAGAAGACAATAGCAAGGTTATGGTCCTGTTATGCAGACAATGTGGACAGTGATGTCGTCATTTGCCAGACGATGTGAGTAATGGCACCGAGTCCTATCCTATGGCATGACCTCACGAATTATATTTTATTGCAAATGTCAATAAACTGCGGCCAAAAACAAAGGTCACAAACTTCGGACTCAGGTTTTTTTGAAAATCAGGAGTGTGTCAAATTTCTCCAAATTATTTCAAATTATGCACCATAATGTACAATATCTTTGTATGATTATATTCATATAATTACATAATGTTATATGAAACACAAACCTTCGAGTAGTAGGCAGTATGAACGTCTAAGCTTAAAGTATGAAGTGAATAAGAATACACGCATATGAAATTTAGCCTTTCCAAATTGTTGCTAAGTTTTAAAGCGTCTATATTGATAAACTAGTGAAGCGCATTTGCGAGCCAGAATTCGAGTGGTGAGAACAATAATTCTCCGAAGTCTGTTGTAGAAAGCACACACAAACAAAGCCTACACACAGTACGCAGGTGCAGCATTATATAAACCGTAAGTGATGAGTCATAGTTACGCCCGCCTCTTTTGATAGCCAACGTATGCAACGAGTACAAAAACAATGAACTAACAATTTAATAGTTCAATAAAACACTAAATTGACCGTGAAAAGAACGTTAAAGAAATCAAACAGACACTTGAGAAAAATCTCATTTTTCATACCAAATATGAAGCAGAAGTGTGAAAAATATTTGCCACACAATATTTTTGACACTCCCAATCAGCTTGTTGGCCCAGAAAACCCCATATCCGACACTACAACCAACAATAAGCACACATTTAGGTGCATTTCCCACAACTTTTCACCAAATTTGAAATTTGGCGCCAACTATAAGCTTATAAACTCCAGATTGGGAAGTAGTTGAAAAACTTGTTATATATCATTGGAAAGCCCTGGTAAAGCTACATGGAATAGGCCTATTAGTTTGCGGATACATCGTGTACTTATTGAGAAAAGTCGCAAAAACTGGAGGGAATGCCTGAAAAATGGGCCAAAATGACGTCATTTTGCCCCATAACTTTTCCCACGGGAAAAAATTCAAAAATCGGGCTCCGTCACTACACCTATGTATATCGACCATTGCGGTTCGAATGAGCTATATTGCATCAAAATCCGCCCAACCGTTATCGAGATCCAGGTGCGACAGACACACACAGACAGGACCTCCTCAACCCCCCTCCAAAGCCAAAATTGAAAATTTTCGTTCCACTCGAATTCAATAAATTTTTCCGGAGTGGAAAATATCACAATTTTGCGAGATCTACTTTTCACTGTGTAAATTTGCTCCGACTGTGCGATTGAAGCGTTGAAAAAGTGATATTGCAAACAATAACCAAATTATTTATTTATTTATTGCTTCAGTATACTGCGCTTTGGGTTTAGCAGCACACGAACTCTGTGAACTAGTCGATTTTTGCTCGCTTCTAACTAATACACTCATAGCGGAATTTGACGGATCTCCTCACTTATCACCTTCTGGATCAACAGGGTCATCTCAATCTCAGAGCGACCACATGAAATATCAGCCCATTCTTCAGCGTCGCATCGTTTGGCTTTGCGATCGATGGTGTGGTATTCGGTTTGGCATCGACGTTCAGACGCAGCTGTACGAATTCGTGGCCCGCTCCCTGTCGGCCAATTACGATATTGTGGTCCGTTTGACGGGCGTTCGAACTCTTTCGACAGCTGTCGGTGATATACAATTTGACGAAGACACTTTTGAGCCTCACTTGGCACGCTTCGTCTCGGGGCTTGTTGCATTACTCGGCGATTGTACCGAGGCAGATGCGCATATGGTCATACTTTCGGCGCTAACTCTTATAGCTGACAGAATGGCGCACCGCTTTAAAGCACATCTCGGGCCGCTTTTAGCCGTGTTACCGTCATTATGGAATTCGCCGCCTAGCTTTGTTTTGCAAGCCAGTGTCTTAGCTTTATTTGTGCCGATTGTGAAGGTGAGTGTTTTTAATTTTTTTTTGTGTAAATTAATTAATAGTAACTTACAGGCGAAGTGTGAAACAGAGCGATGGTGGTGTCATTTATAGTTGTGATTATGCGTAATCATCTGTAAGATGCTTTGTGTTTGATGTATATACCATCATGAACTCTAACTACCTGAAATATGAGGTAGGGCCATCCAGAGTATATTGACGTCCCCACAGGTTCACTCAGTTCTTGCCCCTAGGTAAAATTTTGGGTCTGTCCGTAGTTGATGCCCTTCAGGTACATACTGTCCTGCGTGGTTAAAATATTAGCGGATTTTTCTTTGTTGGTGTAATATATAGGAATTTTTCACTATTTTGACTAAAAATATCCAAATTTCTTCTGCGATGCCGATAATAGCTTAAATTAAGTTTTTTTGGGTCCACAGGGTTGTCTGGACCCAAATATTTTTACGTGGACCCAAAAAAATTTTGCTGGACCCAGGGCAGTTTCGGCTTCGGAGACATGGGATCTGCTAATAAAGTGTATTACAAAGTGCAGGCTTTCAGTCATTTGTGCTTACATCTGTATATAGTTGCTTGATGCTGGCCATCAACGTTTGTCCTGGCTTTTGGGACAGGCAGAGAATAATTTATATATTTGTAATTATGTAACAATGTCAAATTGCGTTTCGTAATTACGTTTTTTATTGTGTAAAATTTCGTAAAATTATCGAGCCAAAAATTGTAAGTTTGGACCCAGCGTTTGAGACCTAGGTTCCATTCTGAACAAAACCTGGCTTAAATTTTCACTTGTTACAGAATCCATAAGTGCGGTTAGTTGTTAAATTACATATATCTAAGGTTTCCTCACAGCTATAATACTTAATCGTCCAAGCCATAGTTAAACTCGGAGATCGTCTTGGTGAACTTGAGAGGAATTGCCCCATTTATTTTCAGCTACCCCCAGTTGACGCCCATAGGGTGTGTTCACACGCTCAAATTTTTACTTTAAAATTTGAGCTCAAAATTTGATCAATACGTGACGTAAATTTTTAAACAAAAATTGTAGTAGTTCAAACTTTGAGGGCAAAATTTAAACTCAAACTTTTTCAGGTAATACATGCCGTCGATGATTGGCCACAGGAATATCCTTGAAAAGTTTGAACTGTGTTCACAGGTTCAAATTTACCAAAAATGCATAAAAGATGATTTCAAAATTTGAGCAAAAAGTTTTGAGCGTGTGAACTTGCCCTCAGGTATAATTTCAATAGTTTCGAGAAGCCAACTTAATGTATATATAAATAAGATAGCAATCAGTCGCTTTAAATCTTGGTTCATTAGTACTTAACTCAGTAATTTAACGTAACATTTACTTAATTAAAGCCGAAACCGATAATCAATTTGCTGCTATAAAATACAGCAAACAGTGTGAGAAAACGTTATCTACTGTTCGATTTATATTTAATAATTAGGTGAAGTATCGATGGTTCTAGAAAGGAAATTCTCCGAATTTGGGAAGTTAGTTTTGTAACGATCAAGTTCAATAATATTCAGTTAGTAAACAGTGTCATGTTAGTAGCATGCGGCAGTAATTTATTGCATTATACGTATGTCCTAAATAGGGACCGACAAAGCCGATAGAATCGGTATGGTCTGGGCCCAAATAATTATTGGCCCAATTTTTAAATCCAGGAATTAGTCATTATATACTGACCAATCGCCTTCAGAGATCTATAATATTTCATGTTTGCTCATTTTAGTTTGCCACGTTAGACGAATGAATCCTGCCAATCCATGGCGAACTCAGTCAAATGCTTACGGTCCCGCTCGAGCATAAACAAGGGGCCCATTTATCGTCCAAATGTGTAAGCCCAGGAATTAGGCATTCGATCCTGACCACTTAGCCTTCACAGACCTTGAATAATTAATGTTTGCTCGTTTTAGTCTGCCACGTCAGACGAATGCGTACAGCTAATTGATGGCGGACTCGGTCAAATGCTTCAAGTCGCACTCGATCATCAACAAGCGGCCCATGTACATCTCCTTGACGACGGGATCGACCTGTGGAGAGTGCTTTGTGAACACTGTGTCGCACCGTTGCCGCAATGTTTGCTCGAGCTATTCCAGTTTATGCCCGACCTATTAAGTAAGGGCAAGGGTCCGAGGTGTGCGGTTGATGGTTGAGGTCTTGAAACTTTGACAAAACACGAAATGAGTGCATAAAAACGGAGAATGAAGAGCATTCGTTTACAAACGTTGTTTTCGGGATGAACATCAATGCAAACTCGCATTGCAATATCTGTTGACGAATGAGCGTTATTGTTTTGGTTTGGGGCGCTCAATTGCTGTTAGTGACGGTGCCTGGGGTAATTGGGTTGGGTACTATTTGGGAAGCGATCAGCGAGGGGCATTTAGGTAGCATGACAAAAATACATGAATTAGAAAAATGGCATTTACATTGAGTCAATGAGCTTTTGATGTGAAATTTTGCGCACCTTTTAGTGATTATGGGACTCTTGATATCTTAGCCCCGCCTTGTTGGGTAAACTGCTTGGAGAGTTCGGTTGCCTGACAAATATCGCCGGCAATTGACCGGGGTTATTTTAGGCCCTCCCAGATAGGGGTCAGTAAACGGAAAAATTTACTGACCCCTAAGGGGTCAGTAGCAAGGGGTCATTTCGGAAACTAGGGGTCATGACCCCTTGGGGTCAGTAATTTTATAAAAATTAATACATTTTTTCTTTCAGGTGTCCCAACATACCTCTGTGGCGCTGGTTTTTTTCAGTTTTTGGCCATAATATATAGTATACATGCATATTTTAGGTTTGGTGACCAAATAATTGATCGTTTAGCCTACGATATGCATGTAAATGAGTTAGAAATTTTCCAGTGACCCCTTAAGGGGTCAATTTTTTGAAAAAAACGTAAATTTTAAGGGGTCGTTTTTTCGAAAAAGTAGGGGTCGGTGTCTTGGGGGGAGCTCGCCGGGGGTGGGGGAAGCCGATCCTTGGGGTCGCCCCCCCCGTCCCCCCTCTAAATTAACCCCGGATTGATACTGAAATTTTGCGTGGATTTTAGTGATTACTGGCATGATCGAGGATGTATTTCGAATGTTATTAGGATCTATTTCTCTAAAAGACTTGTAATCTCGATATTTTCAAGACTTCTTGATTACGCGCCAGAAGTGACTTTCGCCTCTCCGCGTAATAGAACTGTCAGAGTGAACGGCAGTCATCTCTGGCGACTACTGACTTCTTCAGAGTTACCATCGTTTCAAGCAAATAATAATTGTAGCCCGAGCCAGCGGAACGTGTCATTTCTGTGACATACTTTTGCCACAGATTTTCATAAGTACGAAATTAGATTTTGCCGAGCTTAGGATAGGTTCATACGTAAACTTTTTGCTCAAATTTTGAGCTCAAATATTAAAATTTGACTTTTAACTTGTAATAAAGAAATATCGCATTTGCAATGCTTGAAAATTAGTGTGAGCTCATATTTTGAGAACAAAATTTTCCACGTTTCTATTTATGTTCCGCTTTGGCTAAAGTAATATACTTCAACTCTCAAATTTTGATAAAGAATCTGAGCTCAAATTTTGATTAAAGTTTGAGCTCAAAATTTGAGCTAAAAGTAAAACAATTTGCAAAAAGCGACTAGTACAGATACTGAGTCATCAATCCTCTGGCTCGGTGTATCACAACTAGTATGTATCATTTATTAGGTCAAGTTTTAAAGCCATGGTAACATGAGATTTGCAAGAGGTTTACGCGTCATCACATCATTAGTAGCTGCCTGAACATAACAATGGTTATTCTTATAGCTGCGTTATTAATGTGTAGTTACAGACAGAAATGAAAGCAAATTTTTCACGAACAATTCGGGAACAGTTTGAGAAGATTAACAGCTTTTCGATAGTTCTTCTCGTGTTATTCCAAACGGTTCCTGCATTTTTGCGAAAAATTTGCTTTTATTTCTGTGCATAACTGTACACTGAAGTTCTAATTAGCTCAAAAGTTACAGTACTCGCCACAATTAGCCGCTGTTTCTTGTTGTTCCCTCGTTGCTGGCTTGCAACTTTCCCGTGGGAAAATATAATTATATTTTAAAATTTGATAGTTTGTTTCTGAGCTCTTAATTCGCCAAAAAAATTCGCTAGGGGGCAGGAACCGGGGGCCTGCTTCAGAATTGGGGGCACCGATTTTGCCTGGGGGCATTTTGCCAAGAGAAAAACTGTCAAAAATTGTGTCAGAAACACTGCCAAAAATGATGGAGAGAAAAATCTATTTTGAAGCAAATTTTGAGAAATTTATGTTCAGGACGGGATTTTAGTAAAAATTATGATCAAATTTTATGTACTTTGAAACGATTGGAATCAAATTTGCCAAGACGCGATGAACCGGGGGCGTCCTACATTTTGCCAGGAGGCACGTACCGGGGCGCACTCGGTTTTTGTCAGAGGGCACTTGAAAAAGCCAGCGCCCCGGCAATTAGGAGAGCCCAGTGTTTTTGTTTGCTAGCTGGATCGTAACGCTACAGTCAATTGTGGCTAGTACTGTAGCTTCGAGAAGTCTTTAGTTTGTTCTACGCATAGAAGTGATAAGTGTATTATGCGCCATAAATGACAGCTGCGTTTGAAGCAAACCAACATCGAGCGAGCAGTGCTGTAGTATCTTACGAAGAGCGAACGAGTAGTGCTGTAACTTCTTGCTGACACTGAGTTACCCCTGTGGGCAATCGAACGACCAACAGGAGAACGTCGTGTGAGCAGTGCTGTAATATCTTACAAAGAGCGAACGAGCAGTGCTGTAACTTCTTGCTGACACCGAGTTACCCTGTGTGCAATCGAACAACCAACAGGAGAACGTCGTGTGAGCAGTGCTGTAATATCTTACGAAGAGCGAACGAGCAGTGGTGTAACTTCTTGCTGACACTGAGTTACCCCTGTGGGCAATCGAACGACCAACAGGAGAACGTCGTGTGAGCAGTGCTGTAATATCTTACGAAGAGCGAACGAGCAGTGCTGTAACTTCTTGCTGACACCGAGTTACCCCTGTGGGCAATCGAACGACCAACAGGAGAACGTCGTGTGAGCAGTGCTGTAATATCTTACGAAGAGCGAACGAGCAGTGCTGTAACTTCTTGCTGACACCGAGTTACCCTGTGTGCAATCGAACAACCAACAGGAGAACGTCGTGTGAGCAGTGCTGTAATATCTTACGAAGAGCGAACGAGCAGTGGTGTAACTTCTTGCTGACACCGAGTTACCCTGTGTGCAATCGAACAACCAACAGGAGAACGTCGTGTGAGCAGTGCTGTAATATCTTACGAAGAGCGAACGAGCAGTGGTGTGACTTCTTGCTGACACTGAGTTACCCCTGTGGGCAATCGAACGACCAACAGGAGAACGTCGTGTGAGCAGTGCTGTAATATCTTACAAAGAGCGAACGAGCAGTGCTGTAACTTCTTGCTGACACCGAGTTACCCTGTGTGCAATCGAACAACCAACAGGAGAACGTCGTGTGAGCAGTGCTGTAATATCTTACGAAGAGCGAACGAGCAGTGGTGTAACTTCTTGCTGACACTGAGTTACCCCTGTGGGCAATCGAACGACCAACAGGAGAACGTCGTGTGAGCAGTGCTGTAATATCTTACGAAGAGCGAACGAGCAGTGCTGTAACTTCTTGCTGACACCGAGTTACCCTGTGTGCAATCGAACAACCAACAGGAGAACGTCGTGTGAGCAGTGCTGTAATATCTTACGAAGAGCGAACGAGCAGTGGTGTAACTTCTTGCTGACACTGAGTTACCCCTGTGGGCAATCGAACGACCAACAGGAGAACGTCGTGTGAGCAGTGCTGTAATATCTTACGAAGAGCGAACGAGCAGTGCTGTAACTTCTTGCTGACACTGAGTTACCCCTGTGGGCAATCGAACGACCTACAGGAGAACGTCGTGTGAGCAGTGCTGTAATATCTTACGAAGAGCGAACGAGCAGTGGTGTAACTTCTTGCTGACACTGAGTTACCCCTGTGGGCAATCGAACGACCAACAGGAGAACGTCGTGTAAGCAGTGCTGTAATATCTTACGAAGAGCGAACGAGCAGTGCTGTAACTTCTTGATGACACTGAGTTACCCTGTGTGCAATCGAACAACCAACAGGAGAACGTCGTGTGAGCAGTGCTGTAATATCTTACGAAGAGCGAACGAGCAGTGGTGTAACTTCTTGCTGACACTGAGTTACCCCTGTGGGCAATCGAACGACCAACAGGAGAACGTCGTGTGAGCAGTGCTGTAATATCTTACAAAGAGCGAACGAGCAGTGCTGTAACTTCTTGCTGACACCGAGTTACCCTGTGTGCAATCGAACAACCAACAGGAGAACGTCGTGTGAGCAGTGCTGTAATATCTTACGAAGAGCGAACGAGCAGTGGTGTAACTTCTTGCTGACACTGAGTTACCCCTGTGGGCAATCGAACGACCAACAGGAGAACGTCGTGTGAGCAGTGCTGTAATATCTTACGAAGAGCGAACGAGCAGTGCTGTAACTTCTTGCTGACACCGAGTTACCCTGTGTGCAATCGAACAACCAACAGGAGAACGTCGTGTGAGCAGTGCTGTAATATCTTACGAAGAGCGAACGAGCAGTGGTGTAACTTCTTGCTGACACTGAGTTACCCCTGTGGGCAATCGAACGACCAACAGGAGAACGTCGTGTGAGCAGTGCTGTAATATCTTACGAAGAGCGAACGAGCAGTGGTGTAACTTCTTGCTGACACTGAGTTACCCCTGTGGGCAATCGAACGACCAACAGGAGAACGTCGTGTAAGCAGTGCTGTAATATCTTACGAAGAGCGAACGAGCAGTGCTGTAACTTCTTGATGACACCGAGTTACCCCTGTGGGCAATCGAACGACCAACAGGAGAACGTCGTGTGAGCAGTGCTATAATGCGAGTAGCGATAGGCAATTATTGAGCTAATTATATCGCAGCACTCATTTAGGCCATCTACTGTAATAGTTGTGCATATTCCTGGAGTAAACCAAAGCAATAATGACAAAATAGTAGTGTGCTTTCGTACGATACTTATATGATTTTTTATTTCAGCCATTCAGTCGGAAAATTTGAAGGTTTGTTTGCATATCGTACAGGTCTATTCCGCTTATCTGTCGTCACATTTTCAACAGGTAAGCAGGCGAGAAATTATTGCCAGGCGTTTATAGGTATTCATTCAAAAATGTTAAATATTATAGTAGTTTTAGACAAATTTCATGGTATTGAGTCGATGTAATTTTCACGAAGTGCTCGCCAAAAAATGAGATCATCTCCGATTTGAGATCAAATGAGATCGAATCGATTTCCCTAGACTCGTTTTATAAATCGAAAATTTTGCTGGAGATCTGTTCGAGAAATTTTACTGTACTTTTAGTCCAAATTTGAAGAATAATTGTTCGAAGTTTGTTCGAAACATGTTTGCAGATAAGACTTGTCGCACGTTCGAACTCAGCAATCATTTCAACTGTAGCTGCGGTGAAGAGCAGTATTTTTTGCATTTGTCGTATGAATGAATTTCCATAGCTTAAGAAAGAATCTTTCTATAGTGACATTGAAAAATAACTTGTGGTAATGTTGAGTTTTCTTCGTGTGGCATTGTAAAAACTGGAAGCCAGATAGGCATCAATTAAAATGGTTTTGCACTTAATTGAGCCACAATAATAGCTGTTTTAGTCATTAGTACTTTAAACTATAGTTTGCGTGTGGCGTAAGAACTAGACTGTCGTTACGGTATATGGATATAAAAAGGGAAAAGATTAATGGCTCTCTTTGCGGTGGTCCCCAAATGGTATCATAGAATCCGAAATTTGTCTAATTTTGGTTTGGGATGTCCACGATCTAAAAAAATTGCCAGGGGCATGAATCGGGGGCACTGTCTCGCAACCACGGGCGGTATATTGGTCTAAGGGGCAGAAAATGGAACCGCCTGAGGGGAAATGGATGCAAATTCTACAAATTGCTGCTAAAATATTTGTGATACAGGATGACGATGAATTTTAAACTCATCTTGATGTAATTTTTGAAATATTGGACGTCTGAAAACGGATTTAGTAAAATTTATGGTCCGTGTTTCCTTGTACCACCTGGAGGTGGTTTTGCTACGTGTGGATTCTCCAGGGCGTTGAATTATGGGGTGTCCAAACTTTTGCCAAGGGTACGAACCGGGGAGTACCCGTATTAAAGCTAGAAATAACCGAAAAATGCCAGAGGTCCCCTACCGTCAAATTTGGAGAACCCAGTAATTTTTTTGACATACAATTATAGTTGTTTTAAGTACTTTGCCAGAATTAATGCTTTTACAGCTAATAGGCTTTTTCGTAATACCTGCAAATCACGGTAAATTTTTAAGTCGGACTGAGTTTTTGCCTACAGTTTGTGTGAAATTATACGAATTTTTGTTGGACCGTCTGTTTGATCACGTCATAATTATTTGAAACCTTGCAATTCTATAAGGAAAACATGTTTTCATATTTCGAAAGTTACTATGAAGTGTTTTGGTTCGTAATGCTAGTTCACGTTACGGATAGAATTAATTGTAATTTTTATTATCAAATTTATGAATGGCCTGCCATTTTGATAAGAATTGCATTTTAATCTATTTCTTTATTTTTTTGTGTCCAGATGTACACCGAGAAGCTGCTTGAGACTTTTCTACAACTGCTGAGCGAAGTACGAAGCGAGGGCGTTGTGTGTACTTTGAAAGTGAGTAATCTCAATCAAAATGCAGAAGTTCCGCGAAAAACACCCGGATTCATACGATTGGTGTTAGCTTGATTTAATACAAAACCTCGCAGAACTGATTTCTTAATTGGCTCAAAATTTTGCCGTCACTGGGTATAACCCCGATTGGTATAGGCCCCCAGATTGTGCTCAAAGGTTACCCGAATTTGTGACTGTCATAAAATTCGGGTACCTCCCCATTTCGAAAGGGTTGTTGAAATTTAAAATTTTTAAAGATTCAGAAAAGTTAATAAAATAGCTTCAAAAACGTCCGTTAAAAGTTCTTAGAACCTTCAAATTAATAGTTTTTTTACGTAACGGAATCGAACATTTAGCATAAGACTGGAAAGGATTTAGTATTAAGACTGGGCTCTCCATTCCCTGAAAATTTTGCCAGGGAGCATGAACCAGGCCCCCCTGGTTCCGAACCGGGGGGGGCGCCCGATTTTGGAATGGGGCATTTTGCCAAGAGAAAAACGATTAAAAATCGTATCATAAACACTGCCAAAGCGCTTTTGATGGAGGACAAAAGTGATTTTGAAGCAAATTTTAACAAATTTTGCGAAATTTTTGGCTTCAGGACGCAATTTTAGCACAAAGTTTGATGAAATTTTACATACTTTGGACCCATTGGAAACAAAAAAATTTGCCTAGCGGCAACGAACCGGGGGAGCCCAAAAATTTGCCAGGGGGCACCTGGTTTGAACCTGGGGGAACCGAAAAATGCCAGGCCCCCACCCCCAATTTGGAGAGCCGAGTAAGAAAGTTTAGTCGAATATTTTTAGCTTACTAAGAGTGCTTAGAACGGAACAAGCCAAGCAAGCGGAATTTCCACTGAGGAAAATCGTGAAAATTTCTTTTTGTCTATTTCTGTCATTTATAGCTCATTTTCGGATGGACAGCTTTCGTCATATTTTTTGTTTGACTGCAAAAGCCATGACGATATGACTCTTTGTTGAAAGCAAACAGTGCAGACCGCATCTTTCGGGTAAAATGGTAAAAAACAGATGTTTAAGGGTTTTTCTCAAATCTGGCCATACGGGTACAAATGTTTTGCAGCCCACCACACACAGGCTGACAAAAATTCACACCATTTAAATTGAAAAAAATAATAAGTTTGACTATTATTTTTGAAAAAACTAAGAATTTTAGCGCCCTGGACCATTATGCTTAGAAATCACGCAATATTTCTATCACACCAAGATTATTTCCAACTACCGTTTGAGCATTTATCGTACTGAATTTGTAAATGACGCCATTTTTGCAATCAACTTTATAGAATAAGATAATGCCATACTGGGCTCTCCATTGCCAAAAAATATTGCCATGGAGGGGTTGGCTCGGACCCAAGGGCCCACAATTTTGCCAGGGGGGACTTTGCCAAGAGAAAACGGTTAGAAACGCTATCCAAAACGCTTCTGATGGAGAGAATAAGCTAAGCATATTTTGATAAAATTTACGATTTTTGAGCTTCTTCGCGGAATTTTAGTATAAATTTTGAAGTTTTCACCAAGAGGCGATGAACTGGGGGGGGGCAAATTTCGCAAGGGCGCAGGAACCGGGGTACCCGGTTTTTACCAGTGGGTAATTCAAAAATGTCAGAAGCCCGCACCAACACTGGCTTCTCCATTCGCTGTAAATTTTTCCGGGGGAATGAACTGGGGCCCCTGGTTCGGAACTGGACGTGCCGAATTTTGCCAGGAGGCCTGAACTGACTTAAACCGGGGGTCGAAATCTAAAAATTTTCATACTTTAATACTTATCAGCCAAAAACGCAAAATTGTTAATATTAGTTTCAGAAATGATATATAGGGGTCATTTCACGAAACCATGTCATTTTAGTCGGGGGGGGGCTACATCGGCACTTTTTGGCCCATACCACCAGTCTTTTGTAAGGAAATTTAATGTCGCTGTGAGATGTAGTAATAGCATATCCGCCGATCATAACGAGGTATGGTGGACCTCTGTACCCCAAACATAGCAGGAGCCAGAGGCCCTCAACCCGGGTTGGTCAAATGAAGCCAAAAACGCATGTCCTAATATAAACGTTCGCCGTATCGCTAGCACGCGATACATATATGTGTTTTTCATTTCACTGTGATCCATTGGTATTTGCTAATTTTTCCGGAAAAACACGGGAGTAAGCATCGACACTGAAGCTGACGTCAAGCTTCCGAAATTTTTTTTCGTGACATGTAGCCCCCCCGACCAAGGTCAAATCTGGCAGCTTTCAGACGCTGGTAAATAACGTAAAAGTGCACTAGCGCCAAAAATGCTATATAACGGTAATCGCAATCAGTACAGGTGTTATTGAAAAAAACAATATCAGCGTCTGTCCATGTGTTATTTCATTATGAGGTCGAAGGTCATAAAATGCCAAAAATGGGGTATGCAAAATGTAGCCCCCCCGACCTGACCAAACTTAAATTTAAAAAAGCCAAATTTAGCATACAGTCTTACAATAGGCCGGATATAAACATAGTAAAGCTCCACTAGAATCGACCCATCTATTAAAAATTTTTAATGAAAATGTATCCCCCCCCCCCCCACCTGGCGTGTTGCCCCCCCCCCCCCCCCCGACCGCATGTATAATAAAAGTAATCGAAGGTCGCAAGAATCATATTAGTATATAAGTTCATCATCATTGCACTATGATATGGGGCCGTGCTGTTAACTGGGCAGCTAGGAAACCCTTCTGCCTGCCCGCACATCTATTACACGCATTGTCCTTGGTATCATCACTTAAATGTAAACTGGTCATAGATCAATTGTATTTGTTTTACACCAGCTTACATCTAGAATGTATAGAAGTAGCTAAAGTTTGGCGCGTTGCATGTTGTAGGAAGCTGTAGCCCCCCCGACCTGAGGTGTAGCCCCCCCGACCTGAGGTGTAGCCCCCCCCCGACCTGAGGTGTAGCCCCCCCCCCGACCTGAGGTGTAGCCCCCCCGACCTGAGGTGTAGCCCCCCTCCCCGACTCAACATATCGGGGTGCCATTTTTTACAAGGCCTAAGGATCTGCCTGAAATTTTTTCTCAGACGTCCCCCGCTCATGGTTGGTTTGTGAGCATGAAATGGTATCTGTAGGTGCTGTCTCCGTTGCGCTAGAAAAACTTCTGCGACTGGCTTGTTCTAAATTGGTCGATTTTAACCCCAATAATGCCCTAGCAGCATCAATTTTAGGTCGCAAGTGCTCCAAGTGGCTTGACTAGGACCATTTTGGATGGACTTGCATAAAAACAGACCATGGTTCGCGTGTCACTCCGTCAACCTACAGAATAGTGACTTATTTCGGATTAAAATTTGACCCCCAGGGGGGCCCTTTCCCACCCCTGTAGCAGGTTTCAGGTAGCTCGTTTTGCATAGAAACATCGATATTCGAAAAATTCAGGGTTTTTTACATCGGAAGGGGTCTAGACACTGTACATTGGAAAACGTTTCATTTTGGCTTCAAAAAGTGGTGTTTCAAAAGTACATGGTTTCGTGAAATGACCCATAGACGTGCTTATTGAGGTTAAACCAACTTTTCAACTAAATTTTTTCCTGAAATTAATAAAATTTTTAGCTTCAGAAAGGATATGTATATTTTAATATTGTCAATTTCTCATGTCAACCGATGGTGTTTTTCCTGGAGGAGGATATTTTGCTAGGTGCATTTGCGAGGGAGCCAAAATTTTGCCAGCTACCCCCGTCCCAAAGAACATTTATTAAGAACGAAATTTGCTATATCCTAACAATAAAAGGTGCATAACAGGGGTTTCACCTATAAACTAGCCCATTATAGTTTTAGCGACTAAATTTTAAAGCCTTTTTTTCCGAAATACCTGAACTATATCGAATTTAATCAAAGCATATTTCCAATATATGAATGCATTTATAGTTTTATTTCTAACCCAATAAATGTATTATTTCCGTCTACTGAAATGCTAATAGCAGTAACAAAATAGCATTTTTCCAATACAATAATGTATAAATTTAAGATAAACTTTACTTTTCGAAATAGGGTTTCTTTTTCCTGGCCTGTTAAGGGGACTTTGTCCCTCTAGTAGCCGAAATCCGTCTGGAAATTTTTTGTACAGTGTTGGCCACTGATTTTAGAAATTTTGGGTACGTTCCTGATCTACTGCCTTGTGTGCCAAATATTATTATTACTATCGGAAATTAGTTGTTTCAGACTGTGGAAACTATGCTAATGTGCCATCCGACAAATTCATTTGAGCCTTTTGCAAAACTGATTTTGTGGCTCGCCAGGACTGTTCTACTTGGTCAGGTGAGTTATTTTCTCTCCATATTCGAATACAAAAAATAATAATACGCCGTAATCTTGCAAAACAAATAGGTTTTGGAGCATGGTTTTCGCACAGACACTTAGGCTTGCTTTTTTCTTGAAATTTTTAATAAATTATTCAACAGAATTATAATCATAATCATAATAATCATGGACGCTTGGCAGAGTATTTTAGTTATATTGTATTATTTGAAGGAATCATTGCAAGTGATGGGTCGCTCGGTGGCTCTGCTTTCGCGCGTTGCTCTTCGAAATGTCGACCAGATGCTGCAGTCAGTCGAGTTTGCTGGTTCCGAACTTGTAAGTACAGTCACGGACAATGCATCAAAAACAAACTAACGTAAACGAACGTTAGTACGTTCTTTGACAAACGAACATAAACTTTAAACAAAATTTGTCATATTGTAGAAAGAACGTTGTTGTGTCGTTGTGCATTCATTTCTGTCATTGACTGTATTTGTAGTAATTATTGGATTCATAATTTGTTTTTTACTGGAGGCTGTCAGGCGAGAGCCATACGTAGTCTAAGAGTTATTTAATGTCAAGCCTATATTCAGTAGGTCTAAAAGACTGGTTTCTATGTAAAACTATTCGTAATAAAGTAAAAAATGTCGAGATGTGTAATCAGGACGTAGTGGAGATTGTGTGTTTGGGATAAAAGCTTGGAAATTCCGTCTCTACGTGTGTGTGATCTGCCATAACTCGGGAACAACTTAACCGTTTTTCATGATCTTGGGCTGATTCGAGCCGGCATAGTTATCATGTACATCGCCGAGCGTTATTTTTTTTGATTTGAGGTCTGGTTCCGGGGTCAGCGGTCAAAAATGTGGGTTTTGTGTCCTATTTTACCCCATTTTAGAACCCTTTACGGAAGCATGGTTATTTTATGTTAACTTTCTAATTTTTTCTCTGGTTGGCTTTATTTCGTAGTAAAATGATAAATGCCGATACGCACTTTTTGTTTTCCGATTAAGGTTCTGGTTCTAGAGTTATAGGGTTTGAGTTGCGGTGATATGGCACCCTCGTTGCTCGAACCAAATTTCGAAAATTTTTCCTGTCGTTTTGGGTGGCTGAAAAGTTTTACTTCGGGGTTTTCGGGCATGGGAAACTCATTGCCGGTGTTAATTTTGTTCTAACTTGTGTGGCATTGTATAATATCCACATATAGCATATCGAAGTATGCTATCGAGAGCTGATGGCTGTGCACGCAAAAGGCGTAGGTGTACCTATACTTTAATACGTTCTGCAATCTCGATACAGGTACTAGTTTATTATGCGTGGATATACCTAAGGTGCCCCACTACCATCTCTTTCAGTCATTACCGATTGGCGATCACCTGGTCGATGTACCAACCATCCATCAACATACGTATAAGATATATAACATAAAATTGGTATTTTGGGGATGTATCCAAAATGTTACTAAACAAGATAATAGTCCTACGTATGAACGACTAGTTCAAAAAGCTATAATACCAAACAGTTACCGTTTGACATTTGAACTGGAAAATATATATATTGTTATGGAACGAAAATACCCCTATTCATTGTTTTAAAGCTACAGTTACAATCAGAATATAAGTGTTATAAAATCGAACACAGACGATGTCGAAAGAAAACGCAATGAATCCAAGGTAATCGACTTTTGTTTAAACGATCGATTTTCGTTTAAACGCAAACGTCGAAATCGAACGAAGCTTGGATCGATTTTTGAGCACTTAATTCTGATTGTAACGCACATACCACATGTGAGCATAACAAAAAATGCGGAAAGCAAGTTGCTGTGTTGTGCGTTGTGAAACGAAATCGTGGCAAAATAGCAATTAAGCGCATTGTGCTAGGGAACAAAAATTACACCGTTTTCGGATCAGTCGCTCTGCGCTCGCGAAAGAAAAATTTTTAGTTTGGACTTGGCTGCTGCATTGACTGCTATGTGTCTCTAACATCGTTTTGTACTTGGTGTCAAAAGAAGATGGTAGATGGCGTAGCTTAACTTTACTCAGCATTATAACGGAAGACTTTGCCATTAAAAACGTATGCTTCAACTTCTAGCTATGGAAATACGGCGTTTCGTTTTGTGCATAAAGCTTTGAAAATGGTCGCCTGGATCCGGTGACACTTTTCTCTGCTTTCTAGAATTGCTTCCACTCGTCTGATATGGGGTCGCTGCCAAAGCGACAGTTATTCCTAGCGCTTACTGTATTTTTTTATAGATTATGTGGCTACGAAGCGAGAAAAAATAATATTTTTTGTAGTATGTATTTTTCTATTCAGTCGTTTAGTGGCTTGAAATTTTAATAAAATCAAATAAGTTTAATAAGGCTGCCAGGTTTAACGCATGAGTAAAATTAAGCTGCGCCGCTTACCATTCTGTTTTGTCAAAAGCAAATGCCATTCCGTTGTTTACTGAACAGAAGTTTCATTTTAGTATAAAATAACAGAAATTAGTCCGTTTCATATTTCATACATTATGAATTGAAAATGTCAGCTAACACATTGGTGTTAAAGTACAAGGGCTGAATTACATTCGCTATTGGCGTTATGGGACAGAAAAATGTCGAAATTGGATACGGCTATTGAAATCCGAGTTTTGTTATCTAACAACGTTTTGTACATAGTGTCAAAAGAGGATGGTTGGCAGCGCATCTTAAGTTTACTCTTGCATAAAATTAAAATTATTTTGACTGTAGGAACTGGAGTTATTGGAAGCGATTGGTGCACGAAATGGCTAAGCTACATTTTCACTGTTTTGAGATAAAGCGATTTCGCGTCTCGATTTGTCAGAACTGAACTACCGGGTCGATTTATTATATTTAATTTACCGTTGAATACCAGTGCTCAAAATTGTATTGGCCGTTGAAGTATAGGCACGGCCAGAAATATTTGCAAAATCATCGAAATGTATTAAAGCAAGTTCCGATCGATTGCGATTATATCGCAATTAAATAAAAGTCGAATTTATAAAATTTCCATTATTTTCGATTAAACAAAATTTCAATCGATTGCACTTATTTTTGGCCGCGACTGTATTTTTAATCGACTAAACTATTTTTATGATCTTGTTGTGGGTTTGTGTATTTACAGAATATGCCGTCACCACTACGCACCTATATCAATAATTGTTTCGAAAAGGCGCCGTCTCTCAGCTACGCACTGGAAAAGCGTAAATTAATGGGTTTGGCGATCAGCGCTTTGCTGCCCTCCTGTGTCGCGTAAGTCTGATTTAGCTAGTGCCATAGATAATAACTGTCGATGGAAGCTCGTATTTTTTATCAGATTGGCAGCTTTGAAATTGCAAGATACAATTTTTGCTTTTGCTCAGAACTAATCTTTCGCTTGAAACCCAACAGTCATTTTGTGTCGGGCAACATTGTCGTTAATATTATTAGAACGTTTGCATTGATAATGCACACTCCATTTTTTTCTCTTGTAAATGGGTCCCAAACGGAGGTTTGGTTAACAATAATAGTCACGTTTGAAAGTAATTTAGACTAACCGGGACTGGCAAAGTCCATAATTAATATTGAACTCAAATTTAGATAAGCTATTTTTTTTCAGACTTCGCTTACGGGAAATCGTGAAGTTGGGAATGCGGTGGAACTTATCGATGCTTATTTTTGATGAGTAATAACACCGCACGTAACGTTCATTATTTTTCAGACATACTGGCGACTTGTTTCCGGTAATGATGAAGCACTTGTACGACACTTTGATGGAAGTATGCGTTTTTGAAAACCAAAAATACATCGAGTAAGTTTGCTTCGTTGTGACGCAGTCGTTGTCAGTGACCAAAGCATAGCAATTGTTTGCCGCCAAAATGGTGAACACGTATCTTTCACAAATAATTTTCCTTTTGTCATGATATTGCTGCTTTTATGCGACTATGAAGATGCTTAGGCATCTAAACGTTTTCGTTAATTGCGCTTTATTTATTGATCGACATGGCGTACCTCGACACAACACGAAAGCCTCCCACTATGTCTCTGTGTAGACTGGTTCACACTGAATGTCACGAACTAAGTTTAGACGGACCATACTTTCGACATGGCGCACCTCGACACAACAAGAAAGCCTCCCACTAAATGTCTCTGTGTAGACTGGTTCACACTGAATGTCACGAACTAAGTTTAGACGGACCATACTTTCGACATGGCGCACCTCGACACAACAAGAAAGCCTCCCACTAAATGTCTCTGTGTAGACTGGTTCACACTGAATGTCACGAACTAAGTTTAGACGGACCATACTTTCGACATGGCGCACCTCGACACAACAAGAAAGCCTCCCACTAAATGTCTCTGTGTAGACTGGTTCACACTGAATGTCACGAACTAAGTTTAGACGGACCATACTTTCGACATGGCGCACCTCGACACAACAAGAAAGCCTCCCACTAAATGTCTCTGTGTAGACTGGTTCACACTGAATGTCACGAACTAAGTTTAGACGGACCATACTTTCGACATGGCGCACCTCGACACAACAAGAAAGCCTCCCACTAAATGTCTCTGTGTAGACTGGTTCACACTGAATGTCACGAACTAAGTTTAGACGGACCATACTTTCGACATGGCGTACCTCGACACAACACCAAAGCCTCCCACTAAATGTCCCTGTGTAGACTGGTTCACGCTGAATGTCACGAACTAAGTTTAGACGGACCATACTTTCGACATGGCGTACCTCGACACAACACCAAAGCCTCCCACTAAATGTCCCTGTGTAGACTGGTTCACGCTGAATGTCACGAACTAAGTTTAGAGGGAATAGTTTCACATCGCTCTACTAAAAATAATATGTCCTTGTGAGGTATTGTGCTGTGTGATTTGTTTAGTCACGTATTGTGGTAAATATTTAAACATATTTAGGGAGTAAGGTTTTAGGGAGAATTTAAAGGTTTTGCTACAGAAATATCGGTGAATATTAGTACAATTTACAACATGTGCTAATCTGTGCAAGATTATTTGTTGTATTTCAGTACAGTTCGATCTGACACATCTGATAAACTGCTGGCCGAAGGCAATGAGGACTCCGCTTTTCACTTGAACGAGCACGAAAAAAGACTGTGTGTGGTACGATCTTTTGTCTTCTAATACTAGTAACTCTATCGATATTGCAGATCCTAGTGAAGCATAGGTACACCTACGCCTTATGCGTACACAGCCAGTCAGTTCTCGATAGCATATGTATATATAATAAGTGTATATCACACAATACCGCACAAGAACACCGGCAATGAGTTTCCCATGCCGGAAAACCCCCAAACAAAATTTTCCAGCCGCCCATGACGTAAGAACAAATTTGGGATGAAGGGCTGTGCCTCAAACTCTTGTACCGGAGCCTTGTGAATGGTAAAAAATCCTCATTTTGACTTCTGACCCGGAACCACACCTCAAATCAAAAAACTGTCGGCGATGTACACGGTTACATCAACTATACCGGTTCGAATGTGCCCAAGATCATGACAACCGGTTAAGTCGTTCCCTAGTTAGACATCAATTCCGCCGCACTCGGTGTGCTATAGAGTAGTGCTGGGCAACGACCAGTTTTGACTTGAAACGGCCGGCGGGCGGACGGCTTTGAAATTAAAAGGCCGACTACCGTCGAAGTCTTAACGGTCCGTCAACAGCTCAGCGACTGAGTGACGGTCCGACGGATGCGAAAATTTCTAAACGGCCGACCGAAGATTATTAGGGCTGGACGACGGCTTTCACAGCTGTTGCCTAGCAGTACTGGCAAGGCGTTAACATTGGTTTGGGTGCGTATTTATGCGTTTATTTTTTGCCATGAGACTTACACTAAGCCTAAATCGGGGTCTAAACCGTTTTCTAATGTTATAACGGAACATCCCTCAAGGTTATTTGAGATAGAGTAACAGTGTAATAATACAAGCAATTTACGTTAATAATATAAGTAATATACACTTTACGTTAACAAACATAATTCGATCGATTCACCAACAGTTTATGATGCTTTCTTGAGAAGACTGTACTTTTCGAAATCACCGTAAAGAGCGTCAAAAATGAAGCGATGCATTTCGAATTTACCCCTGGTTCTACTTTGTTATCATTTTTGGGGATCATGTTATCATGAACAACCAAAGTGCTACCAAGCCAACGCTCTCAGCGCAGAATAGTATTTTGGAGCCAAAATTTGGGTATAATAGAATCCTTACACTTAAATTCGACTTATCTATAAATATTTAATGTTTTAGCTGGTGTTTATGATGCCATTAAACGAGTTTTTTGTCGAATGAGTAAAACTAATCGAGCAGTCGATGGGCGGCGATGCGTTTGCCAAGCTTTGGGCATAAGCGCTTGTACAAAGAACGAAACCCGGGACGTTGAAATTTTTAGTGCCAAATCTAAGCAAATTTTGTCGGGTCTTTTAGGTTTTATTGCAACGAATCAGAACTAATTTTAGTAAATGTATACTTTTATTTTCCGTTCAAGCCGCATTAACGAGTTCAGCCCAGTGGCACAAAAATTAGCTCAAGCTCTGTTCACGTTCAGGAGTTGTCTTTTCACTGAAAGCCTAGAGTTTAATACGTTAATTAATGAATATAAAAGATTTTGACTCTGTTCGACTCTGCCTGCGAATGCGGTTCGAATGGCATCTAACATTTACTAGAAAATTATTAGCACCAATCAAAACCATAAAAATAGAAATTTTTGTGCCATAAATATGGTTCTAATGGAGATTTTTTAACCCTAACTCTAACTACTCGTTCAGCAAAATTATTATCGGTGTTTCCTTTTATATTTACCATTTTCGGCCGGGAGGTGTATAACCTGAAAGCCATTATTGCTGTATAACCTATAAAACGATCCGATTTCGCCCATAATGTCCATAGTGCATACTCATTACGTTTGGTGCATGACTCAGATGGACATAATTAATGCCAGGTTTTATGGGTTAAAGTGGCTTAGCCAAACCACTGAGCTATCTAGTAACCGTTGGTCGGCTCCCTTAGGCTAAGTGAACGAATAACAACGAACGGGCAGGCATATGCGGCATTGTCAACACAAAAGTTCACGGTGTGCTGTACCCATTTGTGGCCTGTCAGGGTTAAACGAAAAATAAATTAATCTAAGTAAAATTAAATTAGTGCTTCCAACCCAATGGTCTCATCGCAAATTTGAGGACGATAGAATGCATCGATTTCTCAAAATTTCACTTATCTGCAAATGTTTTAGCTGCGAAAACTGGATCCGGTGTTTACGATGCCACTAAACGAACTTTCTGTCGAAAGACTAAAACTAATCGAGCAGTCGATGAATGGCGATGCGTTTGCTAAGCTTTGGGCATCCGTTGAAGACGATGTTCGTTATAACTTTTTCAAGTTTTGTAATATTGACTCAGTTTCTTCACAACTTATTGATGCGTAATAGTAAAATTTATATACTTGTTAAATTGATTTGGGCAAACGCACGACATTAATGTACACGGAACTATCTTTCAAATCTCGCACAGCGGAGAGACGTTTGAAAATATCTCCGTTTGCCACTCAGCATCAGTAGGCAAAGCAGAGTGTACATTCTGTTTGACTGATGCATCCTGTCATGCGCATTCAGCAACTCAGAAATAGTGTACTCTACATAATGTTGGTTTGTATTTTTAGCTCAGGTTAACTGTTATGATATCTAATAGGTAGTGTTTTATTACACAGCCAGGCGTACGAGCTTAATGTCTTCATGTTTCATTTAACATTCGGCAGGCGCTCAAGTTCAGTCGGCTCGTGTGGGGGAGCTACATGATTCAGCGGTGAAGGAGAAAAATTTTCTAAATGTTTGGAAATTTATTCCCGCTTCGTTTACGCCCAATTTTTGGTGGTTTTTATCATATTTGGTAATTTGTGCCAGATTTTCCCCAATTTTTGTCAATATTATCAAAGTTCTCCGATTCTGCTACCAATGGTGCTCGAGGGTCTAATCATCAGGGCGTAGTCACCTGAAAAGTCCAATTTTCACTGTAGCTGGAATTCGACCATGACGTGCTTCTGTTATGGCTTATTCTTTTTAGACATTCCTAGAAAAGTGCAACACCGATGGTCCAAATTATTTTAGCTCGTCGGTAATCATATCTTGTAGCGGTTATAGTATTGTTGCTTTTACATAGATAAGCGGCACAACTTCCGACTTAGGTTCTTGTAGGGGCCGTGTAATTAGGTAAATTGGATTCCCGTATGCTTAACCGGTAATGCAGTTTCTAAGTTACAGCGTGCGACGTTTATAGTGCACGAAACCGAAATTTCCAAGTCTTAAAACTCAGGAGAGCGCAATTTATATTCCATACTACAATCACAGCAATGTCAGTCCATTGAATTGTCTTTCACATTACGTCGTCGCTACACGGAACGTACAAAGAGCGAATGCTTACTGTGACGCATTTGTCGGTCATTTTTGGGAAATGAGCTAGAGACTATATCTTTTCACAATATAAAGACTTGCAAATTGAGGTGGGCCCGCGTGCCGAAATACTAAGCCGAGCTGAATTTCCTTTAAGGTGGCTGGAACAGCCTGGGCTAGCATATGATAAGGTGTGACCGATATCACTTCTACTGTGTAGTCTTCACAGTACCATGTAAGCAGTACTAAACGTTTAGGGGCTTATGTCCTTAATTGAGTGAACTTATTGTAAAAACAGATATTACTGACACAATGGGAGTTCACATTTGGTGAACCCGATGTCAGCGACGTTTTTATTGCCATCCGTTCGTGAAATTGGACATTCCTTCGTGTATTGTTTGTGAATGATCAGGACCGTGAAATTTATCGTGAATTTTGTATAGCGTCGTGGGGAAACTATTTTCACAATAGTGAATTTGCTTTAATATTAATTTACTTAATACACATGTATATTGATTTAATATAGTTTCTTTATGACTATTATTTTGCGTTAAACAGCGGCATGTGCACATACGTACGATCATCTGTACTAACGTTTAGGGGCACAATAACGGGAACACGACATAAAACGTCCACTTTGTGGAGAAACGATTATGCAATTCTCGTGAGCGAATTTCTGAACAAATTATTGAATGATTATGATCAGATTTAACTCACAAAATTAAGTAGTATACGAATTAGAATGTTGGAAAGATATATATTTTAAATACATTGGATGTATTCTTGATGTTTGGAGACTTATTATAATAAAGCATTTTCAGCAATATGGTCAATGTTTCTTATACTATGCATGCATAGCTCATACCATTCCTATAATTCACTTTATTATCTGTGTTTAAGTAATTGGATTTATGTACTTAAATGAGTGAACTTATAAAAATAATTATTGATACAATGGAAGTTCACATACCTATTTCGCAACACTATCACGCAAACCACTACCTACTTTATTATGCTAAAATAAGGTATACTAAAAACGACGTCAACACCAACTGAAAAATCTGGAGCATACATAAGTTTATTTAAACAAAGTCTTTTCAGCAGAATAGTTTCGAACCATTGTCACTCGCTAACACTACAGAAGCGTTATGTTCCAGCTCAGCCCTAGCCAAGATACAAAAGTTTAAATAGGAAACCGCTCATAAAGCAAATACCCGCCGACATCATCTTTATATATTGACACCAATGTGTAGTTCACGTAATTCAATCGACATGAACTTGTATAGTTTTTCCCTTCAAGCTTGCCGAAAATTTTGTCGGAAAAATTCTGCTCTTCGAAATGTTAGAAAGCCCACAAAACTGTGTTACCTAATGCGACATAAATGTTCCTAAAAGAGGCTCAAATGGTTTACTAACGTACAATATTTGAAGTTTTGCAATTACCATGTTCAACCTTTTGGTTAAATTTAGACTAAGGCTTTAGATTGCCCATAGAATTCTCTGTAGCACGATACAAATTTTAACGCGGCTCGCTTTGGTAATGCGCTAACACCTTCCAAGAAAGCACCATATGTTCTCTAATAGGCGGTGACTAAAATGAGTGTTTCTAAGTTAATAAGGCGTGCTGAATATATATAAAATAATGTGACTTTCAATCGAATTTCGTATACTTGCACCAGGACAGTGTCGAAGCACGAAGCTTCCGACAAAGTTGCTACAACAGTAAGAACTTGTAACTGGAACCAAGCAGCGTAATATGGCACTCATATTAGGTCCAGAAAATAGGAACCACAGTTTAAGTCTAGTAATATATACCAAAGTGCTACGAGGCTTACAGGTGATATGTGCGATTACTAAAACGGATTTCCTTTCTAAAAATAAAATGGGACCTAGTAAACACAGCCAATACGAAGTAGAACCAACACAAAATTATTGTTTATTTTGATCAAAATAAGCCGCTGTTTTGACACAATTTACTGGTGGAATTGGTAAATACGATGGATTCCAAATCGTAAAAACTACGAAATTGTTAACAACACAAACAATAAAATTTCAGTTCAATTGTATAACTATTCGTAAAGGCACAGGTGCTAAAATTGGCAGTTTGTTACTACAAGGGGTGTGATCCTACTTCGGATACGAAAGGATGCAGAATTGAGGCAAAGCCATAAACCTAGTGCCACATGAACTCACACATTGCACAAATTGCAGAATATTAGTAAAGCAATAGCATAAAATATTGAAATAAAAGATCTAGATAGAACATTCACCAAAATATATCATACCCAGCATTAAAACAGGTCAGGCAATGTAAGAAATGGACATAAATAAGGCAAAATACAACCCTACATAATGTATATATAACGGGTTACAACTGAGTGTAATGATTCAGAATTCAATTCCACATCCTGGTCAGAGAAATATCTAATTTTCGCTGTTGATAAGAACAATGCGAACCCGGAGTCATTCTCACGCTCTAAATTACATCAACGGTACTGGATTCCGTACCTCATTTTAGTCATGCTTTTCATTGCCTGTTAAGGACCATTTTTCCAGGCATGTTTTACTTAGCTTTGCCAATCAAAAGAAACACATATCAGCTTAGGGCAAGGTATAGTCATACGTTCTTTGAATATTAACGGAATAACATTTTGAAGAATAGTCATCTCAGCCAATAATCTATGTTCCGCTCTGCATTTAGGTCAGTTGAAAATCATCTTCCAAACTGTTAAAGGCTGTAGTAGGATAGTTGAAGGAAATTTTTTGATAATAAAATGGAAATTTTGTCAAAAAATTTCCACCGTCCATCCAAAAAAATTCTTGGAGTAGTTTTTTGTTCTGTGGATTCAAAATTCCAAGAAACACACCCTGTCCATAAAAGACGTTCTTTAAGAAGGGTAAGCTTAAAGAAGCAGAGCAAAATTTGCAGACAGTTTTAGAGCTCAATGTATTAAGTATTACGGCAGTCTAAATACGTTTATCAATTTGAAAACTGCAACAAAATAATGATTCAGTTCAGGCAAGAATTTTTCCAACCGGCATGCGACTTTTTAGACCGGTATCCAACAGCACTAAGAGCTCTAAAATAAATTTTGCCAAAATTTTCCCTGAATTTTCTTAACCTTGTACTGAATGAATTAATCTGTATATATTTCGTGCACAAAGTTGAACAAACGCTTGCAGAAGCGGCGGATTGGACCTAGATGGTTTGGTTGCGAGTCTCGTACGCTAGCTACTTGCTATATGTATGGGCTGTTGCTTGGTTCCTTAGAGCGAGCGAATAACAACGCACCTGCAACCGCGCGTCAAGCACAAGCGTATCGCTGAGCAATGTTGTATCGAATGTGAGATACTATGCGGGAAAGGGTTAAAAAACTAAACATTTCGGCGCTGATTATGCATGATATTTTTATTTCTCATTTTGGGACTTCAAATGCTTTGCGTTTAAACGATATAAATCATTATTATACACGCTAAATGAAAATAACAGCAATGCTTTTTACACTACACCTTTTACTACAATGCAACACATCCTTGGTCATCCCTCATCCCCAGTACCGAAAAACAGCTTATACTGAGAAATAAAAATAAATTTAAAAACTTACAAAAATAAATTTAACTCTTTCGCGAAAATTTAACCACTGTTCCATTGTTATTCGAGCATTTTTCGCGATCGATTCGCTAAAAAATTTGCTTCTGTCCACAACTGAGGCTGTATACGTCGTTTAATATTAGAACTTTACATATTATACCGTTTGGAATAAAAATTATACCGCCACAGCAACAGGCGGCCTTAATGTAGGTTATAAAAGCAGAACTCACGGTCATTGCACATCATCATCGTCCACGACGGTGTCTATGTATTACATTGAAAGATACTTTTCTCAGCAACGCCTAATCTAAAGTCTCAATCTTACCAAATGCCAGCGTGGAACCGTAAAAAATTATAAAAATTCAGCAAAACAGAAAATATAAGTGTTAAGTAAGGCACTTAAAATAGTAGGCAGTGAACATAATGCTCGATGTAACGTATAGCGATCGGATATCTAACTATACAGGAAATGTAGTATAAAAATAATACATAATGTAGATATAATATATAAAACAGTAATATTATTATAAAACTTATAAAAAACAGTAAAATATTGCTCAAAAGATGAGAAGGGGTAAAGTATGGGTAACATTTTTGGATAAAATAACATTAGTAGCAATTTATGCTTGCAGTGAAAATTTACGTCTATTCTCATATTGTTGTTTTTAAAACCTGTAAAATAGTTACTAGTATTCGATTAATTGCTAAGTCTGAGACTAATCTGCTTTATGTGTCCATTTACGAAGCGTCTCTGGTGGTGAACATAACGAGGGTATTATGAAAAAACAACGCATATCGGTTCCCAGTTGTTTTGAGAAAAACTGTACAATTAGCTATATGTTGATGATAATAAAGAAGTACTTGGTATGAGTCATTTTTGAATTGTTGCAATTTTTTTAAATATATACTTTTTTCAAAGCAATAATTTAACTACATTGCTTTTCGGAAATATAATTAATTGGGAAACAAAACAAGTTTTACTCAATATTTGCAAGACGATAAATATACGACCCTACGAATTTCGATCCAGCTTCACGGAAAAACATACCGCGCCACTTTTGTAGACCAAACAATTAGCCAGAAAATAATTGTTTAATCGGAAATAATATAAATTTAACAAGTTTCATATTTATTGTTTATAATTTTATTTATTGTGCTAAAATGGAAATCCGTGAAAATTTCTCTCAATTGCGATTAAACTAAATTTCAAAAGAATTCAATTTTGATCGATTTAGATTTCGATCATTTTCGACCGCACTTATGTTTGGCCAGGATCGTACCTTTCATGGCTAACCAAAATTATGGCAATATGTTCGGAAGTCAAATTAAAACAAAAGATAAAATGGGAAAATGAATAGTGAAAATTCGAAAATTCAAGAAAACTAAGTAAAATTGACAGATACCTCATGGCAACGACGTACAGTAGTCGCCAGAAATGAGCGGCTCTGCTTGTTAATTTCAAATTCTGTTCGATACATGTACGCAATTTTTGACGCGCTTATTTAAATTCGCTCCAGTTATTCGGGTGCTGTTCGACAATAAGTAACGTTTTGTTCGAATACTGATCAATGTTTAGTCGTTCGGAAAGCGAAGCTCATTTACGGCGAATACTGCAGATAATATACATACCTTAATCAATACAAAATCCTTGAATAACAATTGTTTAAATAATAAACAAGATAGAAGAACATAAACAATATAACAAAATATTTTAAGACGTGTAACTATTATTCAAAAACAGTAATAGAGAACAACAATCACTGTCGAAGTCTTATATGCGATTTTCGGCATCGCCTTTTGCTAGTTGACTGGACAAACGTCATCAGCGTTTGTGACGTCGCCGAACGTTTCGACGGTGTCCAACGATATCGGACTCGAACTTCGCCGCGTTCGACCAATGCGAATGTTGCGAATGCAGCCAACAAACGAGTCTGAAAATAATAAAAGCATCAAACAGAATGTGGAATATAATAGGGTGATGTTTAACTAAAATGAGCGGCGCCTACTTACAACTTTTTAAACAAACAAGTAATATAAACCACGAATCCGTCGACTGAAATGAATGATTATTCGGCCGTTTGTCAGCAATGGAACGACTTTGAATTTGGAGGTTAGAACGAGGCGCAGTTAGACAGTGTCGTTGCTAAGTTGCACAGGATTAAGCGCATATAAAATTGAACGAAGTCGCAATCGATCGATCTTATTTTAAGCAAAATTCGCTACATAATGTTTTAAACATTAATTACTACTATTTCCAACGCTAAAACATTTTTATAGCCTGAAAATATCTGCACAATAGGTAAAAGTACCGAAAAATATAGAAATATGTAGCATACAGAATAAAATTCCCATGTCTTTAGGAATGCTGCGGCAGGCCAGCTGTAGCCAATAATTAATGAAGAGCTAGACCTTACGTAAGAACAGCTGCTGTGGAATATGCACAATGGCCTATCTACAGCCCTCCGAAAAGTGCGGGACTGGCATATTCATTTTCGGGAAAAATTTTAGTGGGAGATAAATTTAGCAAAAATGCTAAATATTTCCATCTTTTTAGTGGCATACATGTATTTTAAAGTATAAAACGAGGTTTTATTATTAGAAATATTGGTAACTATTCTTTAAAAACATTTTGCAATCAAAAAACGTAAATTTCCAGACGTAAAACTTTTGGCTTTAGTTAACATTGGGAATTTTGACCGAACGGGGGAAGGGCATGGCAGATTTGGGAGCGGTAGGAGGGGTCCTCCCACCCCCTCCCATTGTGGGTAGGGCATGCTTACAATACAATGCAGAGAAAATTTGACATACCCATTGAATGGAAGAAAGCTAATTGATTAAAATAACATACCGGTAATTTTCAGACCGTGGCTTGTATAATCAGCCGGAACGCCACCGAGATACAGCGGGTCCCGTGTGTCGGTGTCGGTCGAATGGGCATGTGCGACACGATGAAGACCACTCACGCCGTCGAGCTGTAGAATCATCACGTTTTTGGATTTGTGGACCTGAAACGTTTATTAAGTTTGGCGAGATAGTGTATTGCAATAAATTAAGTTAAAACTTTTCATATCCGATGATTGATATTTCATTCCTGGTGATCAAAACTAACACCAGTAGCTTTTAGTACGCGTTTAAGCCATTATAACTTGCTGTATACGTAATATTAACCCCTTGTACAAACACAAGCATTAATCAAAAAACACTCCATGGCAATATACATAAAAATAGTACTCTACAGGCTGTAAAATATACCACGGTTTTCGACGTACTACCGTTGCCTTGGCACTGCCATCGCATAAAACGAAAGATTTAGTCGCTACTGTCAAACCTCAGCAATACTGTTGTTGACCGTTGTATTTGTCGACAGAGTTAATGATGGCGTGGCACGGAACACGATGTATTTACTGGCTTGTTGAAACTGGCAGCAGGCCGCGGGGCCACCATGTATAGAGCGATCTCTATTTAGTAGTCCTTTAATTTCTCACCTTCCCTTCGATGAAAACAGTCCAAATAGTATAAAAATTTGAGAATATTTATCCAAAATGACATTCTTGAGCGAAATATTCGATTAGATTATAGCTCAAAAGCAATATGAGAGACGTCGTTACAGTGTAATGAAATACTCAATAGAGACGTCTTTACAGTGTTCATTCGATGGTTTATTAGCGTTGTTCATTAAAACACTGTATTTTGAAAAATTTTTAGGGTTTCACGCCCCCGCCTCAAACCAACCGAATATTTTACAAAATCCAATATATCTACTATAGTATGTTACAGCTTAAACCGCAAGAAATGCTGTCCCACGGTCGAATTTGATCGGCACCACTCTTGCGGTTTCGCTTGAAAAGCCGCATTATTGTGTAGCAAGGAAAATATTTTGACTAACCCTGATATTATGCCATTGACCGTTACAGAAATCGCTGGCCAAAGCTAGGAAATTCTTGTTTAGCAGCTCAGGACCATGACCGTTGTCGACGGTGTAAACAAGATTGCCGTTGATCATTTGAAGCGTAAGATAGTCTCGCGAGCCGGGTGTTGCATTTTCATCGTCAGATTGAGCAGTGGAAGCACTCACCGAAAGTAGAACGGCCGACTGGACACGAGGCTTTACGTCCATCTCGAAGTAGAATTTTGAGCCGACCTCAAATATATATAGGTAGTGTAGTTACGTAACGTCGTACTATAGTCGACTAGGATTGTCATAAAAAATTGTAGCTGCTAATATTACTGATAGGGTGTTTCCTTATACATCGTCTTCGGCAATAAAACAAAATTTGTCACAAGTAACAAAATTTCCGGCAGGATCCCACGAATAAGAGCGGTAGACAAGTTTTCACTGCATTCTAGAAAGGCTTTGTACATGAGTTAGAACGGCTTAAAATAAAATAAAAACTTGTCGCAGTGTCTCTATCGCTGCAAATTCGTTTACGCTAAAATTACTGTTTTATTGAATTTCCATTGCCAACACTGATTTTTCGTTATTATCCAAAAATTCTCGGAACCCGACATGGGTCAGTGAACGGGCCGCGTTTTAGAGGGAGGTCAACAATAGTAATCATCCCTTTCTCATATTTTCGAAGCTAGTAACAATCTGCAATTTGACTTAATAAATGCAACATATGTATGATCATCATCTATTTGTGCAAAAAAATTACCGAGTTTTACCCATTTTAATACTAAGATCAAGGAACCCATCTTACCCTCATTTCTTTGTCGATTATGGCATAGCCACCGGTCTCTCCAAAATAAATGCCTTCCTCGTGATGAGCGCTGCATGGAACGACTCCTTCGCTTTTTACGGCTGTTGTACCGAATGTTTCATGATTCAGACGCAATTCGCGAATGCAGCCGGAAAATGTTGGGCTAACAAACTGAAATCAAAAGCCTATGTTTAAACCTGGCACGTGGACAATAATTTCAAGCTTTTTGTCGCATCCACCTATGAAACTTGTACGCAACATTATTATTTGTATATATTTTACATGCGCGTAATGGAAAGACATACCCCGAAATCCGAAGTCAATGTACCATACTATTCCCAATTTCGCTGTCGTGATGTAATAATTATCGCCTGTATTCGAACCCACATACATTAGTTGAAATTTTAATAAATCCCAACCAAAAGCTGGTTCAACACAAAGACAAGACCTCAGAAAACGGCATATACCTTCCCAGCGAGCGAGCAGCGGTCATTTCTGATTGGTACTGTAACTTGACAGAGGTTACATGGACTGCTGTGAAAACAAAAATAGTTGCATACAACACTAATCCGAACGTCGGAGCAGCTGTGCTATAATAATACAGAATTCGCAAGCAAGCTTAAATGTCAATAACTCAAGCGAAGTGATATCATCGCATCTCACACACCATATCCGAAATTTTGTGCCTATTGCTACCATCAACACATCACACCCTAGACGCTATCAATTAGATGATTTCTTACATCAACGATCTGCTTGATCTTCACCGACTTAAGTATGTCAGACGGCAGTCCGCCAACGTAGAACGGCGGCAGCGTGTTCACAGCGTTTGTTCCTGGCGGTGATTCACTTGATGCCGCGATTGTTCCGTCAATTTCGAGCCATCCATTCCGACCGTAACGTCCAGCATTCACCTGAAGTATCATTATCATAACTATACGCCTTACATCTTCTGGATTAAAAGATCAGAGATGATACAAATCTCAGGTTAATTTAGCTGACGGTATGTTGCTAGATAGTCGCGCAGAACAAATATAGCATACTGAAAATGGACGCTACTGACCGGGTTCCGATGTCAGGCGATGATGGACAAAGGGCTGACCAGGATTTAGTTCGATACTATCCCGGCATATCAGTCGACCCTAGTTATTTTTACATTTTTTTTATTTTGACCATGGTAACGGCTAATTTTTCTTTTCGATTGATGCTAACTTTGTATTTTCCCTTCATTTTACTCTGCTAAGACCTTCTTCATTTATTGAATAAATTAATTACAATTTCTACAAAGTTAAAATAGTTTCCATCTTTCTCCAATTTTCACTACGTGGTATTATTTCATTTTCGACGAGTCTAACAGCATTAACCTCGGGAGCTTCAGGATAAGAAAGTTTCAGAACCTTTGACTACGGCTACAGAGTTTTACATAACAAAATGGTGCGTGGGCTTAGTACGACCAGTCACACTAATCATGGGCATGGATATCAAGGTGCCATTTCATATCCTGATATTATCCACAACGTCGGGATATCCGGATATTTAAACATTGCATCTGATGACCAGCTGCATAATTTAACTGGAAGAAAAGCCACAAACTCTTGATTGGAAGATAACGAAGACACTCTCTCTTTATAGCATTGTTTCAATATAACGTTTTGGGATTAATTTTAAACAGGATTTCGGACCTCAAAATTCGCTATACAGGTTTCCCATCGAAAACCAGAAGCTTCGTCTTATCGAGATGTACAACTTTGCCGAACTTTAGAGGCCTGAATTGGTCACCGACGAATGATAATTTATTTTGTGTAATAGTCGAAAATCTTTTAAATTTTCCCGTAACGCAAAACGAGCTACAAAAGTAGAACGAACTGAATCATCACGTTTAAACCCATAATCCGGAACTTGAATTTTGAACCTACCGAAAAAATGGACATAACTATACTTATATGGCTGTACTGGCTGACTAACTAGTAACTATGTAACGTAACTGAAACCATTCTGTCACAATACATCATAACAAAAACTATCACAGTGCCTAGCGACAGACATCAATCAGTCGAAATCTCACGTGCCTAACCAGGTCACAACGCGTCGTAATCGACACAATCTGGATATTATAATCACAGAAAATTTTGCCCAGAGTTCTGAACCGAATTTTGCGAAGGACTACGAAATGGGAACGCTCTCGGTTAACCCGAATTACAACCAATTCAAACTTAATGAAAAATGCTAAAATGGTTAATAAATCAACCTAAAAAGCGGCAAAAACATCACTTTATTGAGTTGAAACGCATCAATTTTAAATATTTTTGCGAGATTTAATATAATTTTTTAATCTCAAAATGGGATTTTAGAGAAAAGTCTCATTTTCAACTAACGGTGTTTTTGCCGGAGGGGGACCAAAACCTCCAAAAGAAACTGACCCAGCGTTCCACGGCTGACAGCATTAAACGACAGCGACTTAGAACGACGCGATTGAGAAACACTATTTATTCCTACTAACTTATGTCATGCAGTTGCATTTTTATTTAACGACAGCGTCAATATTTTATTATAGACCACATTATCGCCGGAGCGGTCAATAATAAATTTTGGCGAGACCAAAGAATATAATCGTAAACTAACGTGATGCCATTCGTTATCCAAATACGAAAACGAACTCCGCATTTGGGCGATACCGGCACCGCTATTGAAACGGTAGACGACATGGCCATGGCGAAGATATAGGGCGATGTAGTCGGTGTACTTTTCGTTGGTCGCAAACAAAATTACTCCATCGGATCCGACAGCGCGAAACTTAAGAGAGAAGTTGGCACTAAAAAGCCATGACAACATTTTGTATCCACACCATTACAACTTCCAGATATACTATGAGGTGGGCCATTAATATGTCGCCTCATGTTGATATAGCATAATACTGACCTCTCTATTATGGGTATGCGGGACCCACTACCGTGATATTCTGCCACGCCGCTCGTCAAAATGCCAAATTCTCCATGTTCGACTTAGACTCTGCACAGCTCACAGAAATAAAAATATGAAGTGGTCAAGTGCATTGTGCGGAGTCTCCAACGGAGCTACGATCCCAGATATTACAGTCAATGCCGAAATTGAGCACGCAAAGTAAAACTGTTTGCAAAATTGCGAAATTCGAGAATGAACATAGGCTTCTGCAGAACCGTCCAATTTTTTCGGTTACTAAATGTACACACATATTGGCTTCTCCGATCGCTGAAAATTTCACCAGGGTGCATAAGCTGGGGACTCAATGGTTCAGAAATGGGGAGGCGCCAGATTTTGCCAGGGGACAACAAATCAAAAAAGGGGAGCGGTAGCTTGAACCGGGGTGGTGGCCTGCGAAATTTAAAAATTTTCAAAAATTATATTTTCAGCAAGAAACGCTAAATTGTTAACAACAGATGACCTAAAACGGTGCAAAAACATGCATGCGTAAAATACTTTTTATTAAATTACTGCTATCTCAATATTCATTCAGGCTCAGCGAAAAATCCGACGCTGGCTAGTTGAAAACACCAATATTTTGCAATTTCGAATAGAATGTCGTAGCTACAAATTAATATTAAGTTAAGACTGTGACGTAGAAGATGGAGGTTGAGCTAAATAAGCAACGACCAATGCTCCAGGCTAGTATCAACTATGTCTACACCTTTACAAATAGAACTGTAGCTTATGATGGCTTCTTGGTCCTAACTTGACGAATCATTGAAAGCAGTTATAAATAGTGTCACAAAACTAATGTTTTGAACGTTGCTATTGCGCCAGCATGCCCGTTTTACGCTGTTACTAGTTTACAGGAGCTAGCGAATTGTTACTCACGAGATAATTGTTGAATCAAGCAACATTATTAGAAATGTAATTTTGCGATATCTAAACGCATTAATGTTTTTACTTGCGGCTACAAAATAAATTAAATATCATATAGACCGAAAACTAACGCAGCTATAAACGAGGCTTCTGAAATAAGGGTTCTATTGGCCTATTGGGTGCTCGTTTCTGTTGTTTGGCGGAGTAGCAGTTGGCCACAAATTTGTTCGACTCCACCGGAACACCACGCATAAGCCCCAATGTCTTGCTTCTCCATCACGGGCCCTCGCGGACGGGGAGGGGGGCACGAAATTGGGTGCCCCTCTTCGGAAGGAGGGAGCGCCATGAAATGGGGAACAACGTAAATAAATGAACGCTTTTGGGGCTAAAAATCGCAAAAAAATTGCGAAAAATGTAAAAATGAATGTTTTGTCGAGCATTTTTGCGATAAATTCGAGGCACAAAATGTTTATTGTGAGGCCGAAATGGCTGACCGGGCAGACCACGGAGGGGGAACTGGAAAAAATGTCTTGCCTTTTTGGAAAAGCTAGAATTTATCTCGATAAAAATATTCTGGTTATTCATTTGCCATAATACAGCCACTTATCGTCGAATTCCAGTAGTTAAACAGCACTCGCTAAGAATACTGAGCACAGTAGTTTTGAACGAGTAGTGAGCTAAAGTGAAGAGCGGGGGTTTTATTTTGGGTGTGTCGTTACGAACAGACTGGTAAATCAATAATTCCGAATTGGCTCTGCCGCACTGCCGGGTATTACCAACCTAAATTCAATATTCGCAGGCAGTCTTTCAAATTCCATTCGAGATCCTCGGTACACGCCGAAGCGATGCCCATGTGAGTCTTCACGTGGCCCAACGGGTCGCTCCTTCAACACACATGGCTCGGTAATTGATTGGGAACTCGATGTCTCTAAAATCAGCAACATTATTATTTCAAACTATTATAAATCGATAACGTGTTTATCAACATTATTTAAAGGTAATAATTAAATGAAACGCAGCAAATTTCCCAGCCGTGTAACAGTGCGAGCCTTACTCATATCGACGTCTTAAAACATCGTCTTCTTATTACTTCATTTAACGCCAAATTTATTTCTGCGTTGCACTTCAAGAATTCATACAAATAACCCTCGAAATAATAAAATTTTATCACTTAAATATGTCAATGGCTGACGTTTGCACTTGCCGAAAAACGGAGATTTCTATGGGGCACCATGTTCACTCTCGGGCGAAAATATCGACTGGAAGATTTCAATTTTTATGAATATTTATATGGCTTTTCCAAGGAGGGATGGGGTGTACTTCGACACCCCCAGGTGCCCCACAGATATTTCTTGGCTTAGCTCGGTTCAGCATCCCAAGCATTTTTAGCACGAATAAAAATAGGCAATTTTTTATGCGGGCGAAAAATACGCCAAATTTTCCTTATGTGAGTCAAAAACTACCTAAATTTTTGCCCCGCGGCGCTATAAAACACTGAAATTCACTATATAATCGGCATTATTATTAATTATATCAAGAGTGCATTAGGGAAGAGTATCACACTTTCCTGCACTCCAGGGAGTAACCGGAATTCCGGTTCCGGTTCCGGCAAAAATCGTGTTCCGGTTGCGGTTCCGGTAAAGGTCAAAAACCATACCGGAACCGGAATTCCGGTTTAAAAGTTTTGTTTGAAATTTTCCACGTTTTTTTCTTCATCCTGAAATCCAAACATATGTAATATATATTATACAATGATCAAGCTATACAACCAAGCAAAAGAAAAGATTAACTAACCAATTTGCCGTGTGAAACGTAAATAAGGCACATAATTAGAGCAGGAATTTTTCATAATAACCTGCAGGAGTTTGTTAAATCAAAGCCAGGTCGATGCTTGTAGCAGCTATTTTACACATCCAGAAGTCTGTGGGATACGTTTGAATTAAACCGGTCCAACTCGGTAACAGAGCATCGCTTACGCAGAAGTAGTTAGGGTATGCTTGGCTAACATAATCTGCGTCAAGCAGCCGCCAGTGCGCTTGTTAACTTGGTAAATCAGAACATGAACAAACGTATGTGTAGTAAAGGGAGGCGACTGGAGACAGAGCGAAAGTGTGTATTCTACGCTCCAAGCTTTGTAAGCACATTCGATTTGACGCAGTATACGCTATGGTGTATAGTGGAAAACATTTTTTGCTCTGAATGTCCAAAAACCGACATATTTGATCGATAAATAAACATTAGCTTCCTCAGTCTCTTTAAAGGTTCAGAAAGGCAATAATACCATCGCAATACAATAAGTTTAATGTAAAAGTTTTTTAATGCATTTTAAATCCACTATACCTTCATTTCTTCCATCATCTGTTTTACTACATATAAATTGCGAAGACCAGGTTCCGGTTCCGGATCCGGTTTAAACGAACGGTTCCGGTTATTCCCTGCTGCACTCATATATAAACCCGTGATTGATGACGCGGGCGTTTTCGGCCAGACTCCCCCTAGTTTCTGGGCGGTCAGGCCGAAAACGCACACGTCATCAAACACGGGCTTATATATGTGAGTGCAGGGAAGTGTCATACTCTTCCCTAATGCACTCTTGATTATATTTACTTTGAATCAGCTGTTCATGCTATTTTAGCATTTTTCAGAACCCTACGTTTAGTTTGGGTCCACAGTATGGCCTAGAGGAAACCAAATTTCTGGTCTCTGCTTCGACCAGTTCGTTTCCCCAGGTAATTTGGAGACGGTTTGGGAAAGCGGGAATTTTCTCATATTTTCCGTCAGTCTTTGCTATTTGTGCACATTATCAGCACTGATGGTATTTTTAGGAGTCGTGACCGCTTATTAAATTACCCGAGGCTACTAACAAGTTTTTATGTTCTGAATCAATATCAAACATGAGAATTTTACATAGCGGGGTGGGGCAGACATGTGGTGATTTTGGTGCTTGGGGGCTGGGGAATCGTCGAGTGGGAGTTTTCCCCCACCCCGTAATTGAGAGACTAGGTATGTTGTTGAATAACTATTACGCTATAGCTGTTATAACATCACTTACCTTCACCCTCTGTCAATTTGGTCACCGAGGAATGGGTGCTTGTGCGCGGATCCGGTCTTGGCGAGAAAACGATGGGCAACGAACGTGACTTAATAAAATCCAACGGACATCGCCCAAGACCGAACTGTCCAGAACGTTCGGCAGTGTTGAAAGTCAGGAATCTATAAGGAATGATAAAATGGAAATAGAATAGATCTTACTATGTTATTTGAAAATATACTTATAGTACTGTAATAAGGCAGCGCTATAAATTGTTTCACAATTTCAGCATTATTTTAGTATCGTTGCAAGCCTTGTCACTGGCTTATCTAAATTGGGGAAAGATGTTGCCAGCAAGAGCCGACTTTTATCCCAACCTAAAATTTAGCCCTCGCCACCAGACCCCCAGCACATACTCCTAAAAATACAATTTTTTGAAAAGTTTTCAGCACAAATTTCAGGTGTTTTCGCATTTTGTTCGACGCCACATTCCCACTTTGCAATTTACAGCCACAGCATTTCTAGACATTTAGAGTGCCCAGTTGCGTCAATATTTTGTGTGTCACAATAAAACGGTGTGATGCAGAAATGCAGCAGGACGACTATAAAGCATGTTAGAAATGCAGTGGAAACTCCAAAATAAAGTGGGATGACACTCCGCTGACCTCTTCGCGTGTGTGCCCAGCTCCCATCTGGTGGGTTTTCTCCAGATTAGCTGAGGGGAAAATCGTGCCCCGGGTAACTGTAGATTTGAGTATCCCGACCTAAGTCTATTGTCAAAAATTTGACGCTGGGACACCACACCACCAGCTAACTGAACCTGAGTTCACAGATAAAACTCCTTTAGTTTGGGAAGGCCAGTAAATTGCGTAAAATGAAAATGCCATGATAAAGAACACAATAATGTACAGCTGAAATTATGTCACCTACAAATGAACATCCGTTCAACTGTCAACTGAACACCAAACATTTCATGCATTTTAAGTTGTTGGACCGAGCCGGAGAAAAGTAATGGTGTATTCGTCTTAACCATATCACAGCAGGAATGAACGTATGCTGGTTTTAACAAACCTAGAGGGTTTTCTGGCTTTGTTCGATTGCCCTTGGTTCCCCTTATTTTTTAATGGACCTAAGCAAACTTATTACTTGTCAACCAGACAACTGAACACCTCTGACACAAGAATTTCTATATTTTTCTAACGAAAAAATTAGTTTAATTGCATTTAGCCTCAAGTATTCACGCCTTATTAGAGTTTGTGAAAAAATTTTTATTGATCATGTCAGGGATTTGCTCTGACGCACAAGATTTATACAGCCGATTGAACCAAAGTACGCCGTTCCGTGGCTTTAAAAAACACGCTGCACTCCAATTCCAAACCATGTAGGTCGCCTTGGCAGAATCTTCAGGTTATGGAGAAGACAGCTAAGTATTGCTTAATCACCTTCAAACAGCATTTCCGACGGAAGTTCTGCCTTCTCACCGTAATAAGAAGTTCTTGCTCTGTTAACAATACAGTACGCGCCAGAAGTGATGATTTCGAGCAAGTTTATTACTAGAACAAATTTATTTCGAGCGATTCGCGACAGTCATTTCTGGCGAATACTGAACCACTTTTGTCAACGATACTGTTAACAATTGCATTAGCATATTGTGCACCATTTTCCAGCAAAAATCAATCATATGTGAACATTATTTTGAAACTTTTAAACAAACTATTAATCGGGTACGTTCTTTCAATATCAAAAAATCGCTTACTTTCCGTTCAGCGTTATGTCGCCCAAACATCCCAGGAATGGTTCTCCAGTTCCAATAAGTGTATCGTCCAAATCGGCATGAATTGTCGACCCGGAACCAAAATGGAGCGATGCCTTGGAGCCAGGCATTGTGACCGGCAAGTCGAAATTTGCCATTTCGTTGAAAATATCATCCAACAGGAATTGAAGCCTAAATAATTACAAAGCATAAACACTAGTTTAGTAACGTTGCCGTTACAAACAATGCACAAGCGTGTGGCAAGCTAAAGCTTGCTAATGCGAACTAGAATGAAATGACACAACCTTCGAAGTACAACAAGTCAAGGACATGAGCTGCACGCACGCAAATGCGTTTAAATTCATACGAACGTGCGTACACAATCACATGCTATTAAACGCATCTGCATGCAACGTTTGGACGTTACCTCTGACCGTTGTGTAAAACTACGTCGATTGCTGAGCGAAGCGCATCTGCGAATATGAAAAAAGTTATATGGTTTAGTAATAAATTATTTGGGTTTTACTGAACGCTACCAGCAAAAATATTACACCAAACTAGATGTAAAGGATACCGCAACGCCAATCCAACTCAAGCTTGGACGTGTTGGTCTGAATAAAGTGAAGAACTTGACCTCTTTGTCAAACGTTTCCACCCCTCCAATATTTCTGCTCTATGTCAAGACTTCTATATCTAGTACGTACGTAGTTTTGGTAATCTTAGCTTATGATGCAATTACAAGTATACCGATACTCTACTGTCATGAGTTAGCAAACCATGCAGCATTTGCAGTTTTGCAATGAAAAAAGAAACGATTAATAAACACATGCTTCGTTAGGTTTGTCAAGTTTTCCACTGCGAAAAATCAGGTAATACAGCAAAGCCTAATTCAGTTTGTGTAACAACGTTTTGAGGCTGCTACAAAAACTGAACACAGGGCTGAACCGGTCTAACGATTGTGCAGTTTCTTTTAGATATAACAACTAAATTAGTATGGTTTTTAATGCAATAGCTAATTATTTCCATAATTATAATAATATCCATACGTTGAAGGTTTATTTATTAAAATCATATAAGTCATGACTACGAACAAGTTTAACGAGCTCAAACAGAAACACTGACAGAACTTCTTGTTGGTAAATAACCATCCCGAACTGTGCCAATAACTTCTTGGTCAGGCAAACTTACGTTGTCTGATTTTGGCGAACGGTAACAAAATGCCAGTGACTATCGCCGAGAGACGTTTGGCCATGAGCAACAACACGAGCGAACTTGGTCGCGTCTGGACCCATTTTCGCCGCAATTACTAGCTGGCCATTGAGCATATGACCTAGAACATGAAGCGCGGGCCAAAAGAATCAAACGTTATAGCGTGCGACATAGACATAAAACACAGCAGCAACGATATTATAGTATAAAGTCTATTCAATGACAAAATTCCAAAATTTACTTTCTTGCATTTTTTTGCAAAATGGACCCGTGTACAAAAATATCCTATAAACAGTTACGCATACTGGTGTCTCCGTAGGACCGAAATTGTACCTGTGGACATGATAGTCCCAGGTCCAATCTGAGGGAACTGGAAATACCAGCTCACCTGTGCAAAACCGTATCATCAAGTCAACTAGAGATTATATAATTAGATTTTTTTCGCATTTTCAAGGAATTACATCATTTTCATCGTTATTTTTGTTGCATATTTATTATCTAAGCACTGAAAATGCGTATTTCTGCAATAAATGAAAATGCGTATTTTAATTAGGATTTTGTCATAAATAGTCTAAATATAAACCGTAATATTGAGTTTTGTTTAAACCGTTCCTTGTTAAGACGATAAGTTTTGGTGTGACCTGGAAATACCTAGGGTGCTGGTGGGTTGACCTGGGGAAGCCTAACTTTATCTAGAGGCATGATCCAAGTGAAGCTGCCGAGATACTGGGAAGAGCTTGAAAATCCTGCCCCACCTCTGTGCAGAGGCCAGCGCATGCAACAGTTATAGTAAAACAGCTGCAGCTGTAGAAAACACTGATGCGATTGTGATTTGATCGTTGTGTGCCAAAAACACTAACCCCTCCACAAAGAAAGTAGGGCCCCGCAGGTCATGCCCCCTGGTTAATTTTGGTTCTCACACATCCTTCTTTATTTAGACGTGACACCTAAAATATTAAACAAAACACTTATAACAGAGCTCAATGCTTACTGCGGACTCATAACAAAAACCTTAGTAAAATGAAGTTGTCGTTAACACTGTTGTACTCAGTAATTCTTCGGCCATGGAACAAAGCATTTTGTGCACTGACAAAAACAGCATCTTGTTCACTGACGCTGAAAGAAATGAAACTACATAGCATGACAACTAACCCCATCAATAGTTCAGATAAAAAGCCATTTTTCTAATTCTCTTTTCTTAATTGACTACCCTTTTGTTCCTGAAAGCTGGCACCAAATTATTATGCCAGCACCACTTGTCACAGCATTTCCTAAAAACATTTTAAATTATTTATGCATTTTTGTGTACTTATAACTTTTTAACATAATCTATATCCATCGCACTAACTAGCATTTAGGCATCATGCGAAATTACGACGCAAAGTTTTTGGAGTTAAAACCAATGCTGCTACTAGGACTCTTGGCTAACCTGCGATAACATTTTCGGGAGCGGTCGGCCAGGCCAGCACAAAAACGAGTCCAGATATTTGCTGCGTTTTCACTTTAAACGTTAGCTCAACGTCGTTGCCGTCAGTTGGAACTTCACTAAAGTCAAAACGGCCACCGGCTGGCGGTGTTAGCGAAACGGTACGAATTATCTGAAAAATAATAACAAACAAAGTAAAAGCAAGCACGCGTCGTAGTCAGCTGGTTGGGCAGTGCACATATGACGTGCTTCAAACTCAGGACTTTCAGAGCCTGAAAGTTGTGTATTGCATGACTGATGGCGTTAAGCATTGTATACAACTCATGCTATAACTGAATGAAATCCTCGGTTGCATAGAGCTCGGCTTCGAAGAGTATGTGCAGCCCGTTATACCAAGCTTTGGGCGTCAGTTACATTCCGAAATGCCTTGACGATAAAAAATCTAAACTCGGCGTGCGTAGCGACGTTAAAACGCTAGTGTACCCCTATTCCACCACGGGACTTAAAATCAAGGATGCCGGGAGTAAGTGAATCACTGCTAGTAAATTGAATAGTACTGCCAGATTCTTCTCTTTTTGTTTCGAGGATTGATCAAAAAGTTTCGAGCCACAGAATATGTCCCGTTCCCTAAAGTCGACCTTTGACTGACTGGTGCCAGACAGTTACTGCTTTTCAACATATGCTCCTCGGCAGCTGACCGCCCAACGGCCAGCCTACTATAAGCTTTACAGCATCATGGCTAGCTGAAATTGATTAAACGTACTGTAGCTTAATCAAACACAAACTAACAAAATGTATTATTCTGAGGATTGCAAGAAAGGATCTTAGTTTTCTCTATCAAGAGTATAAATCGCTTTTCGTTTGGATCCATTTTGCACGTAAACCGCAGCAACGGAGTTGTCTTTACATTATTGACGCACAGAGCCGGAATACCGGATCAGTACAGGCTTAGGAATTTCGTTAGAGCTCTGTGGCTTGTTGAGCTACTTACATTAAGTCTTTAATTACGCAGTGGTTAATAGCATTTTCGGCCATCACACTTCCAGCTAGGAGTTTGATATCATAGCCTCGAAACGATGTGCTAACCGCTTTATTGGCAGTGACGCTGGAAGGCAACACATTGTTCGATAAGTTAAAATCGGGCAAAACACCGCACGCAACCTGAATTTTCGTTTTCTTCGACCTCATATTCTATGGAGATATCTACCAGAAAATACTGCGCAAAATCACACTCTTCCGAAATTTATTACTGAGGGTCAGTACTATTTTTTCATAAATCAAGATAATATTAAAACACACTTTTCAAAATATCAAATAAATTTTTTTCTAAATATAAACTATACCATAAAAAGGTTCATAAATAAATAAAAATACTTGTTCAGTCGACTTGTCAACAAAATGCTTACTTGTTCCGGACATCCTCGCTTAACGCCAATGCGGGTTTGTATCGCCGCCAGGTCGATAACTTCACCGTCGACTTGTAACGTATCGAAACAACCGAAAAACGCACGTCTGGTTACGTGTCTAAATAAACACTACCACTTGACTGAGTTAAATTACTGACTAAACAACGAATGCATTTTTACACAATTATTGTTCCTAACGTGCAATATTTAGCAAAGATCAGGATTTAGCATCACATGAACAAGCTTTATTTCAAATATCTAGAAGCCGGGACAATTAGCATTTTACACCCAAAATTTTATTAAAATTAACCCTAATTCATCAGAAATGGCTGCTCTTCATCGGATATTCATTCAAATTACGTTTGAAACATTGATCGAAAAGTGTTCAAAGTTTTTAGCTGATTTGTTCAAAATTGTTAGATTTCATAGATTTAGTTCGATGTTTGTTTGTTCACAACACCATAGTCATTTCAGCGACTACTTTAGCAATCAGCTTAATATAATAATGCTGTTTTGGGTTTTTAAACAAGCGCAACTTGAATGACCCACAAAGATTTGAAAATAAGTGCAAATAAAAATATTACTCCTTTCTAGTCGATAAAACACTACCATAGCTTTGAGTTGCTAAATCCATTACTTACCTGCGAGTAATTCCAGCCGGAAGCCCACCGACGTAGAAATATTTTTCCTTTGCAACCCCGAGTTCAAACATTTCGCCTGGAGCTGATCCTTCTTGGGCTAGAAATTATTATACGCAGAAATTAGCTGAAAAACATACAGGCTCAAAGGGGTAGGGTGTAAGGCGTAGGACCCTCCTCCCTTGCCGTGAAGCGCTGATCCCACTGTCAGGCGGACCAACTCCCCTTGTGGCAACAGCTGCCCCCCCCCGCCCGTCAGCTGACCCCAAAGAAGACCCTGCTACCACACTACGACCTCGGACCCCGAGCAGGAATGTTCAAAAATAAGACAAATTATTAATTTATTATTACAAATTGTGATAAACTTAATTTTTGTTCCACCTGATAATAAATATTTATGTTCAAACCGATAAACACCTCCCGTTAATAATTTCTAGTAAAATTTGTCGGCGGTAGACATTTTATAACCCAGAGTGTTTGCTTCTAAACAAACTTTTTCGAAGTAGCTCGCATTATTGCTATAATGTTATATTTGCCTCGTCAAGTGATAGGGTCTGGCTATGCATAAATTTCCGAAGGATTTTATTTTTCAAAAATTTGTAAAAACTTATTTGAAAATCATCTGAGTTTCAGAACGTTTTATCAATCTAAAACACAAAATCATAAGTATACCATGTCGGCACAAGATGACCTATCCTTCATTCCCTATGACCTAGCTAAAAATTATTTACATAGTTCAAAAAACTTGCGTTTGTTTAATTCTAAAATATTTTTGTAAAATATTACTGCAGTTATTGAAATTGTAATCGCTTCAATAGCTTACAGTGTTCGGCAAAAAAACTATTTGGGGTTCCGAATCATCTCCGAAATCTGATGTCGGATCTGGTCCCGGCGCTCGTGTGCTGGAAGATTCATGTCGAGGTCAATCATGTTCCAAGCTCACTTATAATATTTTATGTGTTTATTAATATATAAATACAGCTTAGATGTTGATTAACATGTGTTCGTGGCACAAAAAACGTAATTTGTCTAAATTCTAATTGCAAATGCCATGTTAATAATGGTCGAAGGCAAAAAATTTCGAGGTCAAAGTTCAAAAACCTTGGGGGTCCGAATCATGGCATGTCACGGTCGTAGCTAGCAGGGACAGGTTAAGGCCAACCCACCCTTCTCCCAGCGTGTTCTTTAGTCATAATAAAAGATTATGAATATTAGATTGACCCATCAAATAATCAAAACGCCGACTGCCTGGTTTCGAAAGAACTTTAATCACTACACATTTTATTATTAAATGCATTTTAGCAGAAAAAACTAGTTAAACAAAACAATCTTACTCCAAGAACATCGTAGAAAATTCGATTGCAATCAGGTGAAAAATTTCTATACGTTGCTGGAAACCCAGCTCATCACTTTATAAAACGTAAGCCGTAAAATCTTCCGTCATTACCAGACTATGTACATTCGTATTGTATTGATTTCTCCAAAATTGAAAAGGGCCATATTGTATTTCGCAAGCCCTGCCCCGTTTACGACCAATATGCTCTTCTGCGCGCCTAAAAATCTGCAAATTTCACCCTGCGGAACTAAAAATAGTTAATTTTTTTCTTAAATAGCTATATTATTCGCAATAAATCTTTAAGTTACATTATGTGACGTTTCCTCACAGTTGAAGTTGCTTCCCTATCTAAACTTGGTGACCCCCTGATGATCAGGTGAAATTGTCCCCAGGTACTCCAGGGTTACCCAGTTCGGAATATGGAGACCAACTAGCCATGTCCTCAGGTATAAATTTGGTAGCTAGGATAAGCCGGCATCAGTACTCGTAAAATGACCGCCCCATGCCCGAGACACACTTGCTCACTATTTTGTCGAGCTATGGACATAGCTGAGTATAATTCTACTTAGCGGTTAGTGGGTTTAACCCGCATAACAGTACTCTGGCCAAAAGTAAACCGTCCACTTTCTATTTTCTCTTGACCAGACACCAAGACGACACCCCTTGGGTTTGGGCAAGGCTGTATATGACAGGATATTATTAATTTAAATATAAAACAACAATACAATCAGAGTTAGGTTTGAAATTGTAAAAAACTGAACTCTATAGTAGTATACACTGCCAACAACCATACGATCAGACAGACGAAATAGATTTATTCTATAATATTTATTATTTACGATATTGACTCATCAGCCGTAATGGCTCAATCCGGGTGAAAAAATATAACTTCGTTTGAGACCATGCTCGTCGTTTCCCCGTCTTTTCATGGACGGGACAGCCAGTCAGTCAGCGATAAACACTGGAGCAAACACTATCGCCAGAAAGGTTATGACGGCCCGCGCTTACTTTCGGCCATATCAATGGTAAGCTTCCCGTCCTTTCCATTCCGCTCAGCCTGGACTAAGTGCCGGCGACCATCGTTGTATGCTCCATCGGACAGTATTGCAACTGGACCAGAGCCAAGGTCGTAACGAAACACGACGTGCCCAGCCGACAGCTCGATCGACATATAATCACGCTGAAACAGCAAGCGGAGACGCGAATGGAAAGCGCAATAATAAATTTCGTCTAAACCCCATTGTGAGTATAGGTTCATTTACGGTACAGCCCAACATTATGGAGTGTCGTCATACGAGGGATCGAACAGCCACCGAACAAAAACATAGAATTTCAAAATATTTTATTTTCCCACGAGGAAGTTGCGAGCGAGCAGCAGTCAATTGCGACGAATACTAGTCAGCAGCCATTCGCGTCTGAATGCCTATGCCTAAGACAGTGCTCCCACTGCATTTGATTCGATCCGATCCGATACGCCGAAACTACCTACCATATAAACGTAAATATGTATGTGCATCGATCATCCGATTGGGTCCGACAAAATTGTTAATGTCGTGTCGGATCAGATGCAGTGTTAACATGGCTAAAACATTAAGCATATTTTAGCGTCGTAGCGGTAGTGCAAACGTATTTCGATGAAGATTAGCGCTCGGATTAAATAGTAACAGTGTTTATAAATACCCCAAGATCTACATATAGTGTTTTCCACCGCTCCAGGAACTCTTAAATAAAATCTAGCATGAATATCTGAATATAAGCTAGTCTCCAGGAAAAAATCCAGAAGGAAAAAAAATAGGAATTTCTTTAAAACCAGAGAATAAATAGTGTTGGGAATCGGGATTTTTTGAGTGAAGTTTGTTATTTTTGTAGGACATTTTGTTGACTATTTCCTAATTTCCGGCACTATAGGAAAGTAAAGCTGACCCCCGTTAACTGTGAGCCGATCCGAAATGATGAAGCAATTAAATAGGTATACAATATTGTAGCGAGTTCCCTTAACTACGTTTACAAGGGTATTTCACGAATATCCGCGTACTAGTTATAGTGCCCATCAGAAATCTGATCTGGTTTTACGCGACGTTCGTCTCCGCGTCAGGTGACAGTCATTCCTGACAGATAACACTGCATGTATATACAAGGCCTAACTTACATTACACGCACATTCATACACCAAAAGCGAACATAACAACAACGTTGGTTTAATAAACGAAGGTTCGTTCAAAAGCGTTCGAAAAGTTGGTTCGCGTTGTTGTGTTCGTTTTTATTTGTATCCCCGACTGTATAAAATTTATAATAAGTCTTTAAATCATCCTACTTCGTATCCAACAAAGAATAGCAAGCCTTCATTGGCATAGCTCGTAAACGAAAACGATATCACTGCCTCTGTTCGTGGATCCCAATTGCTTCGTGGGATCATCATAAATCCCTCGCCATTGAAATTCAGTCCTAAACAGCACAGTTGTTTCCAACTATATTAATAAATGTAAAGTTGGGCTGTAATACAGCAAACTAGCAACAACGTTCGAACAGTGGAATTCAGCGACTTTTGAATGAAGAAAATGATAGCGCTAACTTAAATGTCGAAACCATAGTTTGGTTTGTATGTTTAACTGAATCAATGCATACTGTTGAAAAAATTACACAACCTCAAGAAAATTAACACAAAACTTTCCACACCTCTCATATATATTTGCTTGAATCATAGCAGTGGGTGGTTAAAGCTGACATGTGTACAGGCAGGAGAGATCAATTCAAATGCTTTAAATCTTGACAATCATTTGGCAACGTTAAATTTCATATGCGTGTATTCTGAACATCATACCCTAAGTGTAAGGCCACATAGGCTGTCTATCACTAGAGGTTCTGTAACTTATTGAAACGGAGCGAGCGAAGCGATCGGACTTTCCACTGAGGGCGTTAGGGGGAAAATCGTGAAAATTTCTTTTTGTCTGTTTCTGTCCGCATAACTCAACTTCTTGTAGTTGGATTTCGATAAATTTATTATTCGATAGCAACAGAGACGACCATGTGCCCTTTAGTTGAACGCGAACAGCTCCTACACCATCTTCGGGGTCAAAATTGCCAAAAACAGGTTTTAAGGTTTCTTTGCCGAATTTGGTCATACGGGCACCAGTCTTGCGCAGTCCACATCTCGCGACACAGGCTTCGCATCGAAAAACTGAGACAACCACTACAAAATTAGCTTATCGAGATCTACAACATTGCTGACCACGACTTTTTTGTGAAACCACTTTCTGAGCCGCTGTGGGACTGAATATAATAACTCGCCGAATACATCGAACACAAAGACTGTTACAAGTGATTACACAAAATAACCACATGATGAAAGCACGTTCGCCCCGTTTCAGCACGCGTGCGAGCTACTGTATAACATAATTATTGTGCAATGATTTTGTATATGGCGTATATTTGAATGATACACACAGCATGGAAGAATTTTCCACACCGGTAGAAATTTTTACACGGACCCGACTTTCAAAATAAAAACTCAATTCGAAATATTTTGACATAAAAATGATTGATTTTAACAGTGCCATAATAATCGTACTAGTGTGTTTAAAAAAGTTCAATTCATTGCTTGTTAAACCAAATCCAATATAAAAACAAACAAAAGATATTGCAACGAGGCAGCCAACATACCGAAATACAAGACGAAGCAAATGTCCCCCACCAAAATGAAACGCAGAAGCTATATTTGCCTCACTCCAAACGAAACGTAGGGGGGGGCAGGCAGATAAACCTCCATGAAATGCAGTGCTGAACAGACCGAGGCTTAAATTATATAAACTGTCCCGTCCCATACGGAAGAGCAAAATATTACTCAGTGAAGAACTTTTATCCTAAAAATATAATAATCCAAATAGCAAATAATAATATTATCATTAAACTTGAATATTACATTGCTACTCTTTTCAGACAATAATCGGAAATCAATGGAAGCACAGAACATCTTCCACGGTCGGACCACTTACAGTCAAGGCCAGAATAAAGTGCAAAATAATCGATCGAAATTTCGATTAAACGAAATCTCGATCGTCTGAGATTTTGGCGCAGTTTGATAAATTTCAAAATTGTAAAATTCCTATTATTTTCGATTAAACGAAATTTCGATCCAATGCCATTAAGCGAAATTTCGATTGTGCTGTGACTATAGCTGCAATGTGAGTATTGGATCGCGGACCAGAATAGAGAAATTAATGAATGCAATTTTTACTATCTATGTATATACCTCCACCAGGGACTTCGGCTCTCAGCTGATCGCGAACTGAATGACCGTAGGCTGCAACGCGGCCGTCCATTTCAAAATTCCACAAACCGACCGGTACGCCGTGGAATTCAACCGATTCCAATACTCCCCAAAAGCCTCGCTCACGGATTGCAGCCGGCAACTACAACAGTATAATAGTAAGTTGCTAATAGAATCGGCATTTAGACACACCTTTTTACAAATCCAATAAGTTCACGTTATTTCAATAATCATCAACAAAATAGGTTGGTCGGTAGAATTTCATTTTAAGTAAAATTTAAGCAATTAAATTAATTGCTAAAAGAATCGGCATTTAGACACACCTTTTTACAAATCCAATAAGTTCACGTTATTTCAATAATCAGCAACAAAATAGGTTGGTCGGTAGAATTTCATTTTAAGTAAAATTTAAGAAATTAAATTAATTGCTAAAAGAATCGGCATTTAGACACACCTTTTTACAAATCCAATAAGTTCACGTTATTTCAATAATCATCAACAAAATAGGTTGGTCGGTAGAATTTCATTTTAAGTAAAATTTAAGCAATTAAATTGCTAAAGCACGGATTTTTAAAGCCTACGTCATCAAATCTACAAACCAGACGACAATGAAACAGTCAGGAACAGGTTAACAAAAGGATTATTCTACTTGCATAGCAATAAACGTATTTTTGAGCAAAAAGTTTTCAAGGTTTCCCTCCAAGAATCCTCAATAGCGTACAGCGTTCAACACGTATTATACCTGGCCTCCTTAAAGCATCAAATATTACTCGGAATTTTAGGGTCTAATAATTATCGCATTTTATTTTGTTTTCCGTGCTTTTACAACACGTATGTCGTTGTTTCGAACTGAAAATGTGTTTTACTTAATCAGACTGCGCGGCATTTTACTCATCATTTTATCATAAATAGCTGAAATAAAAGCATGTAGTACTATTTTTACGATTATTTTTGATACACCTCAAAATACGTCGGGGGAGGAGGTGCAGAGTTCCGACCTGGGGAAACTCAAGTTCCTTGGGCTTACGATCAATGAAGGAAGCCATCGAAATCTTGCGTTGACTGAGGGCTAGTGGAGACGCTCGAACATCAGTGCACCCATTACTCCCGCGCTATATAAAATCTACCTTACAATAATTGGTATATAATCAATTTCAATGTAGTATCGTTACAATAAATAAGCCAGGAAAAAACAAAACTTCGCTGTTAATAAAATGCAACTAAAAACTATTTTCTCCAATGGTTATAGATAGATAAAACAAATGTAATAGAAAAATTTACGGCGCACCTTAGCATTCCTCGGAGCACCAGCTAAGTAAAACGTGCTCGTCTTTTCGTGAAGATTGAACACGGATGCCGTCCCTTGGGAAGCGCCACGTGCAGTACCCGGCTGAGCGCCTTCAGTCTCAATTGTAAGCACGCCCGATTTGCCTGTTCGCTCGATCACAGCGCGATGCCAACGACCGTCGTTTAGCTGTCTGAAGCATACACATTAGTTGAGCGACAACGACAATAAAGTAAAAATGCGTAGTGTCCTCTTGATACACCGAGTGAAAAGAAAGGTTAATACAAAATTCCACACTTAATCCGTGGATTTTCAAATTATTACTGCCAAAACAATCTCACAGAGCCGTAATACAATATTGTGTATAAAAGATCTCTCGGGAAACACCGCTTGAACACACGAAAACGGCAGTGCTATAATAGCAGAGTTGACGAATTGCTACGGTGTGTGAAAATTTCAGGAATTCGCCACCGACGCAGTCAAGTCATGGCTAAATTCTCAAATTATACGTAATACTTGCCTTTGTGAGAAAAAACTGATATAATTTATCGCTCGCCAATGGATTGATACTTTTTTGTTGGGGACACAGAAGAGAATGATGATGTGATCTGATCCTGGGTTTCACTAAATATGACGTCTGAGTCTAAAACCACGATATGAATAGCTGTTGCTCTTGCTACAGCAGACGGACCAGTGAATATGGTTTATTCGGTCGACTAGCCATATTCTCGATCACGTTAACCGCGAAATGCACTTACACTCGATTGCGTATAACAGCGGGTCCACTGCCAAAATCGTATCTCAAAACTGCTTGCCATCCTTCAAGCGTAAGCGCCATGTAGTCCTCGGAAGGAATAAGATTAGTACGTCGGGTACCAATTTCGTTGCCCAGCCATAACAGCAGTCCTAGAAACGAAAAACAAGTTTCCAAATCTTCTTCCGCTGCATTCAGCACCACGTCAATATTGAGAACGCACAACATATTATATCAAGTAATAGATAAAATAATGCATGAACGCAGACACAGCCAGAAGCGACAACTATTAGTTTGTCTTTGGTTTGTTTACGGCGGGGGTGCCCCCCACTTTTCAAATCTCCCATGTCCGTCCCCCCACTCGCCCGAAGCCAACATGTTCAACTAAATCCAAAAAAAATTTTAAGTCTGAAAATTTATGTTTTTATTTGCAAATTGTTTTTAAACATTAATTACCACTATTTTTATAATGCTAAGACATCGTTGTATAGCTTGGAAATAATTTCACGGCACTAAAACTACATGTAAATATGGGAATATTTAGTATTTTTACGCGAAACTTATCCCACACACATTCCCCTCGAGAATGAACATGAGATCCCACGAAATTCTCCCTGTGGACAGGCCAGTGTCTAGACAGTACTTTTTCAACATGACACTGGCGACAGCGGATATAACAGTTCTAACTAAACTGAAGTTGCCAAGTGAGAGCATTACCCGCATATATAGTGAATTATTCCTTACAGAATAACCAGGTTTTCCTTATATTCTCAGACGGAAAAGTTTCAGGAATCTGGGAGCAAGAAGAACATTACAACGGTGAGTAACATCGGAATTAGCATTATTGGTGAGAATAAACTACTGACAGAACCCGGTGCAGCTGAACCATATTCAAATAAGATTTTTCTACCATTACACTTCATGAGCTTAGCATACATATCCGTTTATGATGAAGAAGTCTTGTTATCGTAATTCCTAGAATTATGCGGGTAAGCCAAACAACAGTCACGAACAAAAAGTGCACAAAAGACAGCCGCAAACGGATGAAATGACATCCGTCCGCGTCCAGGCGAAATGACGGCCGTTCACGTCTTCGTCCGTCTCCTTCTGCACTTACTTTTGTCCGTGACTGTATCTAATTTCAGGCTCGTCTTTTTTACTTTATACGCTTCAGAGGGGTATCCATGTACAATGTAAGCACACATGAATTCGACGCCGTCCACTTCCAACCCACATGTGAACTGCTCATTATTGGTCTCCGTTTTCGACCCCACGCCCTCAGGAAGTATTTACAGCTTGAAAAGGGCTTCCCATGTGGCCAAGTCAAAAGTTTCCAACTCGATCGGTTAGTTGATTTTCAAAAAATCATTGACGCAGAAAGCAACTTCATATCCCAGATCAATGTAAGACAATATATGCATTGCGAAAACGACTGAGGTTAACATTAAAAATATTTGGCTGTCATGCGCTGCGCTTTCAAATCATTTTCGCATTTCACCGAAAAGCGTAAAAACGGCAGTTTAGTAACGTAGCTTCAACAAAGAATGATAAAAGCTTCCAAATTAACAAAACTTGACTTACCATCTGGTGCTTTGGCTTTGAAATAAAGCGAAATGTGTGTGTAAGCTGCCGATCGTTCGATTCGTGACGGCTTCTTTACTTTAAGACTTCCATCACCGCGTGTTTCAACGCCAATTTTGATCTAAAAATATATACATAATACATCCAGATTGTAGTTGAAGTTGAAAAAAATCAAACCTAAAATGTGGGGAATTTTTGAAACGGAAAGAGTGAAATGAGTGGCGTTTCCACTCATTTCAGGCAATTCATCTTCCACTTAATGAATATAATTAATTTCGATAATATTACGTTCGCTAGCAAAAGTGATGACGATGTGCCCTTTAGTTGAACGCATAAAGCTCCGACCAACTCTTCCGGGTCAAAAATGACTTATATACAAAACCACGCTAGCTCCGTTTTAACATCATATGCGAGATATTAGTTTAGAAACTATGTTGTTGCGATTAGTTGATAGAAACAACTTGACCGATCAAACACAAACTCTGGCCAAAATATACGTACCTAAATCTATGTTACGTTTTGCAACCCTTAGAACTGTCCCCCCTCCCAAACAATTTCATCAGTCATATAAAAATTTTATGTAAATCCCAAGTTTTCCAGGTCCAATAAGTTAGTTGAAATCTGATCAACATCATATATTTCGTCGAAAATCTATGACACCAACTTTTCGAGTACTTTCTGCCTCAATATTTTTCATACTTATGTGGAATTACTTGCTATTGCGACAAAAATTTCTCGTAACCCAGTTCTATCTTTGATTTTGCTCTATGGGTCGTTAAATATTGAATAGTCACGCTTAGAAATAAACGCAATTTTTGCGCTAATAGCAACTGAACAGCTGTTAATTTTTTGCTAACGATTCGCATAAATTCTGTTTATATTTCTGAGCGTGACTGTAAGCTAAACAACAATTCAACAGTGGAAAGCAAAGTAACTTGTAAAATTAACAAGGGCTAACAGGGGCTCGTGAAAATTGTAAAAAAACAATAAAGTATGACCTCTTAACCCAAGTGCGATGCATCTGAACTTCAGTCGTTAAAATATTTGGTTTCGAATACTGCATCTGTCAAAAGCTGCTGTAAGCTTTTTTACTTAAATTTTATCAAATTTTACTCAAATGTACTACATTTCCATGCAGTTTTGTTGCCGTGCATGCATTTTTAAGCTATTAAACGATGTCTTAGCATTACAAATTGATTTCATTGAATATTGGGGGTTTGGATTGAGTGGAGGCGGGCATGGGGGATTTCAAAACTGGGGTTCCCGTTCCCCCCTGTGGAGAGGTCAGCATTTTGGCTCAATCATGCAATGAAAATAATTGCAGCACACTAGGTGCAGCTGTGTAGAAGGTAAATTTCTCTACAAAAAAACGAGACCAATAGCACCCATATAACTCGAGTAAATGCAGAGAAGTGGCCGTTTTGTATATGTTATGGTCTCATGGGTTCATTAAAAATCCACTTTGACCCAACCCTCCAGCATAAATAATGACAATGACAGCGCATCGTTTGTAATATTATATAGAAGATAACTTGCTCTCTAAATTAAGCCTAATAACATCCCTATAGCTCAAGTGGTTATGATTGCAGGTTTCCTGTATTATGGGTCTCAAGGGCCTATTTCAAAACCTCTTTACACAAAATCCTACATCCTAAAAAGTCACGTAGCAAATCATAATATATAGTCTTTAGAGACATTCCGCTGTACAAAATGATCCTAATTTAGCCCAGATAACTGTACCGATTGCCAAGATTCAAACCATAACATGTTTTGTCCGACCGTTTTTGGCCCGACCCGAGCGCATTCGGCCCAGTTTGACGGTCGAATGGGTTAAATCTGCTTTTGTGTCAAATAAATGGGACAATTAGAGATTTTTTACTTTCAGCTGAGGTATCGCCCAAGTGAATCCCAGAATCCGAAGCTGAGCTATTCGTGTCGCACAAGAACGCAGAAAGGAACACCGTCAAAGTTTACCAATCTGGCCAACGAGAATTCTTAGCTAGGCTCGTTTCACTCACTACACTCAGAATTCAATGACTTACTCTATTGGCAATATCCCGAGCGAGATCCACTTTCCGTCGTAAATCCGACAGCCTCGATTCTACTTTATCCCATGTCGGCTGCTGGGCAACTGCTTTTTCTTTCGCTGTCGTACAATTGTGAATTACGACCGGAATTAGGCTTTTCAGTTTTTGAATCTACAATGTTTAGTCAAGATTCTACTATAAGCTATTGCGAATGAGTTTGTGGCTTTACAGATTATTATACAGGTGCCGTCAAAAATAGGTGTGCTTTCAGATAAGAACACAGCACCCAACGGAGGAACAAAAAGGCGGACCCAACTTTGTGGTCCTCTGACCACCTATTTGCACTTAATTTTTGTCCACTCTGACCGCCTTTTTGCACTTAATTTTTGTCCACTCTGACCGCCTTTTTGCACTTAATTTTTGTCCACTCTGATCGCCTTTTTGCACTTAAATTTTGTCCACTCTGACAACCTTTTTCCACTTAATTTTCCTCCACTCTGAGCGACTTTTTGCGCACTCGGACCGCCTTTTTGCACTTAATTTTTCTCCACTCTGACCACCGATTTGTACCTAATTTTTCATTATTTTCTTAATATTGAGCGTACAGACCAATCGGGTGCAAATTTCCGGACCCAGCCCAACCCGATTGCAGTCTATCAATGTGCACATTCTATATTTACAGCATAAAGTCTCCAAACAAAAACAATAAAAGACATTTAGAATGACAATATAAATTAATCAAACGCTCATAACTCGGAAACTATGGCTTCGCGTTTCGGCATATTTTGCGCTGAACTTATACTTGTAGCACACGTATTTCCCGAAGCATTCTCATATATCACAGCAGGGTTCCCTAAAGCTTACGTTGAGATTGTGCACAAGTTATACTGCACGCAGATAAAGCATTATTCGCAACGAGACTAACTGAGTCCATTGCTGGACCCAGCGACCAGAGTCGGCTGTATGAGAAGACCCAACCCGACTGCAGTCTCTAAAGTAATTGTAAATTTTGTTGTATTTCCAGGTCTCCAACCAGGAGAGTAGTTTTGCTTCGTGAAATCTTAGCAACTTTATCTAAAGCTATATTGCTCTAACCCTCACCCTTACACTGTTCTCAGCAAGAACAGTGAATAATACAGTCATCGACAAAAATACGAGCATAAAATAACGAACGTAGTTAATTATTAACACTCGATCACAAATAAGAACGCGCGTTTGCGTTTAGCTCATTTTTATGTAATTATTTCACAGAATTACCAAAAACACGACACAAATTAATTGAATATTGACGACCGAAGTTACAAAACAACCTTGAACGTAAATGATAAAAGTTGTACGTTTTTAAAGAAACATAAATGTGGAGCAAAATTTGTAGTTCTTTGAGCGCAGTGTCCAAATGTAGAAACAATGACATAAAAACAATGTCAGAGATCTTAGGCGGTAGCCGAGGCCCCAGGAGGAGGGGCGGTCATCGGCCTTCGGCCTACCAGGCGCGGTCAGCCAGACGGTGGCATCTTCGACGCCAGGGGCGTGGTGTTGGGCCACCTGCCAAGAATGATCAAAGCCTCAAGAAAAACCTACTACCCCTATGACAGAAAAAAGATATGACTACGTCATAGCGCTATTGCAAATGTCACAGGCCTCTTCAACGTTTCATCATAGACTCACTGCCAGAAAATAGTGTGGGAGTCCGTGAACAACACACCGCGTACGTACAAAAATCGAATGACATTTGTCTTTTCCATGATGAGGATTGTCACTCACCAGGTTTAACAAGCGAACTCTAACTCTAAAACACGTTTCATTCGAAAAAATTGCACTTGTTCGAAGCTGTATCCTATTATTACTGTCGTTCAACGAGATCGTTAAAATCACATAGTTCTTCGTGGTATGCACACATTTGTATGTCAACGATACATTTAACCCTTTTTATGCATTTGCTCGCCACAGAACAGTGCGATGAATCATCGATTGAAATACGCGTTAAACCGAGTTGGTAAGTTTTAAAGCTAAGCATACCAGATTCTGTCGATATCAGAAAAAATCTACACGAATCGATTTGATTGAACATTAGAATCGACCGAAGCGACACTCCCGTTATAGTTTACTAATCAGTAGCATTGCTTAACATCCATCTCAAATAATAAATTATTACTCACCTGCTCACCGGTTCCCTTCATAATCCGACTAACCATCGACGCCTCAGACGCTCGTTGGGCAGATCGATTCTCTAAATCCGGCAACCTGTCGACGATTTCGTGCGCACGCTTCGACATTTGCTTCGCCGTCTCCAAAACAGCTTTCGCGTCGAGCAGTTGGGCTGCGGTAGATTGATCGAAATCGGCTAAAACAGCAACATCGCTTTGATTATTAATAAACTCTAACCGCGGTTTACCAAACAATTCGTATACACTGAAGGAAAGAAAATTTAGAGATTACGGGGACAAAAATACCACAAAGTATGGGTTCTGTTCTCGGGAGCTAGCAAAAATGTGTCCTGGCTTCCTCAAGTAGGTGGAGAGGACCACAGGTATTTCAACTTCAGCCAGTTTATGCCCACAGACAAATTTTGGCCTTTCCCGGTTCATGCCACAGGCTTTCCTGCACCACTAAGGATTACTCAATTTTTGTCTGATGTGGTAAAAAATCATTGGTCAGAACTGCTAATTTTGGCGGCGTCTATTTGTGGACGTTTTGGTGTGACACGCATAACTCAACATCTGATAGGCAGATCCGGTTGCCCGACAGCTCATTCGAAACTTAGAAATCTCGTTATGTGTCGTTTAAAAACCGATTCCCAATCCTTCCACCGCAAAAGACGGTGCCGAACATATCCCAATAGATGGGCTCAGTTTAGGATCCCTTTAGACCCAAATCCTACATTCTTTGGACCCAAATCATTATGTACAGTTATACAAGGCCTATATGTCTGCAAAATAATAATGCGACATTTTGGCCGCTTCGGAACCCGACCACAGCTTTTTGGTCCGTTTTTTCCGATTTCGACTATTTATAATAAAAAAACCCAACCAAAATGAAGCGTAACTACGTATTTGTAGTAGGTGAATGGTAAATATGCAATAAAAACGATAAAGCGTAAACCCTCACCAGCAAAGCGTGAACCCCAAGAAACCCCTCCAATTCTATTACGACCACAAAAATTTCGTTTTGATCACCACCATTCTCGTTTTCCCCATTTTGCCAATTTCCCTCAACGTTCCCTTTTGTTTGGGATCTGAAGCGAGCTCTAGTCCCAGATGGCGACCCCCCCGCTTTGTGAAGTATAAGTAAGTGCAGATCTCGTTCCGTAGTAACTCTGTCATCCATTTGACCAGGTCGACGTCAATGCTCAACAAAAAGGCGCAGTATAATTTATGTCACAAAACCTTGTTTCAAAATGTCTGGAAGCAATAAGAATGATAGATAAAATTTCTTGCCCGGCAACAAACTTAAAGTGGAATTTTATATAGTCCGTTATACTACTAAACGATCATATTCAAAGTGACGTGTCATGTACTATAATAACCAGTAGTTAAAAATCAACATTCCCGAGAAATGTACCAACTGAAGTGACAATAGTATGAATTTAACCCAAGTTTTCCAGTAAACCCCTAAGGAGAAATAGCATCAACAGTGGTCCTTAGCAGAATCCGCGGTAGTGAGATCTGACAGATAAGAAGCTCTTTCCAAGCATGTACAGATCGTTGGCAATCGTTAGGAAACGCCGTGCTTTGACCTTCTATACAACCGGTACTCAAACCCAGACAATTGAACAACAGGCCCAAATTAGTTGTAGCGACTTGGTCAGTAGCTCAAGGTCCAAATTTGGAACTAGAGATCTGGGATTTCTTTAGGCCCATAATTCCAAAATGTCTGTAGGTCAGTTCAGGAGGGAAGAACTTTTTTGATACCAGAAATATTCCTCACGTTGTAATAGCATGATATATTGCGTAAAGCATAACGTGATATTACTGCTTCATTAAAATAGTAATATGTATATAATGTACATATTAAAACACTATATGAGTGAGCTATAAGCTACAAAAGTTATATATGGAAATATATGGCTGAATAAATTCATGCGTAATAATCTCAGCGATTGAGGAGCTAATATCCAGGGGCTCGGTCGGCGTGTGCAGGCTATGGCTTGCCCCTTGTGCAAAAACCCTGAATAACCGAAACAATCATTCAAGCTAATTAAAATTTAAATAAAAGCAGTAACAGTTTGAATTCGTAGAGCTATAGGTGCAAAAACATAGGTTAAGGCCAACGCTGCGACGAAACTAAGCCGGAAGGAATGGCGCCGCATCAGCAGGATTAAGGAGCGAATATTTTTTATATAATTATACTGACTAATTAGATTAAAATAGTTCAATCGAGCTATAAAATACACTACGCGGATAGGACAAAACCTCTAACAACCTACAATCGTGAGCTCAGTGAATTCCGGGACTAAATTTGGACGCTTACCAACTTTCAATTTCTCGGCGTCGTCTTGTATCGCATTCACGCGTGCGGTAATATTTGTAAGATTGTCGTTTGTCGCACTCAAGCGGCCAGTTACATCGTTCAGTGATCGCTGGAGATCGTTGACAACGACAGCGCGAACCGAAGTCGAGCGTCGGCCTAAAGCTGCCGACGTTTTCCGCGACGCGATTGCATGATCCTTGATGCCATCACACTGAAAAACAAAGCAATATACATGTATATATACTTCAGAATAGGATTGTTTAAAACAATTTGTCAGTTTTGGCTCAACTATGCGGCGACCGAGTCTTGTATATAGAATATACACATACAACTAGTAACACGTAAACGTGGGTGACGGAGGCATGGTGGTTAACAACGGCGTGAATAGTGCAATACAATACATCTATCAAGATGCAAGAATGACAATACATCTATCAAGTTGTACCCATCAATGAAATTTAGTCCAAATCGGCCGAGTCATTCAAAAGTTATAACACACTTAATAATTTTTCATTCATTTTTAAGAGACTTTGCTTAATTTTAAGAGAATTTATAAAGGTAAGTAGATCACTCGTATACAGCCTTTTAGAAAACGTGAAGGGACATGTTATGTCAAAAAATGACCGAGATAGCACGAACGGTTGTCGAGATATGATGAACTTAGGTTTCCCTAAGTCAATTTTAAGAGAATTAGCTTAATTTTTAAGGAAAGAGATTAAATACGTCAATCAGCTATATACAGCTGTTTAGAAAACGTGAAAATACATTTTATGTAAAAAAATCGCCGAAATAGCACGAACGGTTGTCGAGATGCGGTGAAAAAGCTGAAAAAATGGCAAAAATCCCTAAGTTTGAGCAACATTTGCTTAATTTTGAGTACAAAGCAATTTTCGTAGAAAAAAGCGCTCAATGAAAGGGCACTCCGCAAGAGAATATGCAACACGAAGAAAAAAAAATTTCTAAAATCGGCCCAGGCGTTCAACCTGCAGACCTGTCTGTGACAAACAAAAAAAAGTCACAGAGAAAATTGAAATTTTGCGTCTAGTATATTGATATATATAAAGTTAAATGTACGCCTCCGGCTGCGACTCGCCACCTTCGGTGGCTCGTCTTGCCTCCGTCAAAAATTGTGCATAACAGTATATTATGTGTAAATGAAGGTGTACTGGCATTTATGTAAACGTTTACTGGTAATTCCCTTCAATATATATACGCGAGAGGCGCAATTATTTTCTGATGTTGGAGTGGGCGGGTAGTCCGAGAACTACAAAAAGAGACGGAAAAGGTATGGTGTTCTGAAAATAGCATTTTCATCTAGGATACGTAAGCTTTAGTGGAACTGCGTGAACGTTTATTTTGTCTATAACAGTACAATGTAAAGTAATATTAGGAGGATGTACGTACCCTGCTAACACATATGGCGCAACAATAATTTTTATTATGTGATATATTATGCGAAGAAAAAGTGAGCAACAAAACTTACACCGAGTGAATTGTAGGCGAGCAGCGGACAATAACATTGTGGTGGCCTGTGCTATTTTGTTGTGGATTTTGTACTTTCGGAATGCATAATAGTTATTGGCCTGATTAAAAATTTGGATGGATTTCGATTGCCGATAATGTCGAAAGCCCTGTCGATTCAGTGGTGAAAAATACGACTCCATTGCACCAAATGATATAGAAATAAAAACAAATCAATCTATAAATAGCTTCGCAATGAATTGAAGTGGTTGAAATTTTTCACAGCATAAATGATTATGGCGATATTATCCACTGACGTGTACAACTTTTGGGGATGGGCATCAATTAGCATTTATGGACTCGTATTTTTTCAAAACAACTGCAAATATTCAGCAAATAAAATTCAGCCAATCTATATGATCAATCCATGTATCAATATATGTTTGATACGACAGTTGAAGAAAAATGTCTGGCGAACCGATACCTGTGAACGATTAATAGTTACAATCATTCATTTGTAACCATTCAAATAAGCAATTTGATAACTCTAAATACGAACTAAACTAGTATTCATTAAATTGTCGTACTAAAATAAATGATTTTGAGCGCAAACACGTTTCACAGCGTGACGTTTGAACGCATTCGCATGCATGCATGTGCCGTACTATTTGAACTCACTCGTCTGCGCTGGGCTGTCCACAGCCCTCCGAAAGGTGTGGGGGAAGTTTGTAGCCCCCATGTTCATTGTCGGGGAAAATTAAAAGTGGGGATAAATTTTGCTTAAAAATACTAAATATTCCCATATTTTTATTCATTTTTACTACCGTGAATGTATTTTCAAGCTAAAAATCGATATTTTGGCATTATAAATAATGGTAATTAATGTGTAAAAAACAATTTGCAAACAACAAAAAACATACATTTTCAGACATAAAAAAAATTTGGAATTAGTTGAACATGGGGGATTTCGGCCGAGAGGGCGGGGAGGGACGGACATGGGTGAAAATCTCACGAACATGGGAATTTGGTAAGTGAGGGTCCCTCCACTGTGGGCAGGCCAGGTGCGTATGCGATCAAACACACATGTGCACGTGCGCTTAAACGCATGATAACCGCGTGTTTGCGTTCAAGCGCAATTGCGCGTACAGCATGTGCAGCAGCAGCTGACGCCGCCCATTGCTCACCTACACTTACCAATTCGAATGCCGCGTCGGCAGACATCGATGCGTTGTGTGATCCGTCAAACGCGTCCCTGGTTTTGTCCGATATTTCGCCGTACGCATTCGCCGCATCCACAGCGTGGCTGGACGACAGACGAGATTGCGAAAAGCGACGCTCGAGATCCTGCGATTCGATGTGCAATCTAAAAAACAAAATTATTGACAATTAAAAAAATTTAGTCGTCGATTTTAAAATTATCGTTCATCCGTGCTGTGTCTCAGTCGCCTGACTGCATTCCTGGTAGTATATTATAGCTTACCACGAAGACGCTGTGAGGCGACTGAGGCGTACGGTTGAACCATAATTCTTAATACAAATATTATATGTTAACCTGGGCTAACAAGAAGCAATTTGCATTTACCTGTCACCTGGTCATCATTGAGCGGAGCTCGGCGAAGCCGAGCGAAGCGTTTTTATTTTCTGTCTGGGAGCAAAAAAGTCGATGTCCGTTCGTCTTTCATGGATCTCAAGAACCACTGAACCGATTTCAAACAAAAGTTTTTTGTTTGAAAGCCTATCATGTCAGAGTGTGCACCTGATATTTGGGGATTAAAAAATTTTGCTTATGCAGCTAAAATAGAGAATTTTGCAATATTTGTGTTATTTATTGAAATAGAATCGTTTCAATCAAACCATTATAGGGTTTTTGGGTCAAAGAATTCAAATACAGTATTTTTACCAATGATAAAGCCCTATGCAATGTAGTTACAAGAACATAAAATTGAGTACATTCGTAATGCCACAGCCCAAGCTCCGCTCACAAATGTAGTTCCACTACCGAGCAGTTCACGAGAGCCATTTTCGTTCACCGACATTTCAGTACGACAGTAAAGGACAGTACGCTGACATTGTAAGAAAACGCTAGACAGGATAGCGAAATTTAAAACATCACACGGACTGCTAGACCTCAGTGTGGCAGATTGTGTCAGGTACAGTCGTAGCACGGATTGTATCAAAAATTAATAGTCACACTTTGTAATGTTATAGTTAACTCTTTCAGTTAAGCGTTGAGAACATTGGCGACGATTACGGTGCTGCGGTGAATGTGGACACCGGCTTCGGATTACGTGCTTCTTGGCTTGTCGAGGCCATATTCGGAATTCGCTGCGTGCTCAGGATTCTGCAAATTGTTGCCTTGCTTCCATTGACCTACAGCAATTATTCACGACCACAGCACGCTGTTCAGCATTCTCAATGGAAGCCGACGCCAAACTGGACAAGGCGGAAAACAAAATTGACGTTGATGCTGCGTGCTACTAACACTTTTGTTACCACGATTAGAACACATCCACATGAGCGTTCGCGGAATGGCAAACACTATGGCACTAACCATGGAAAACCCACCAAAACCTGTAAGTTGAATTAGCATATTTCGCTTCAACCCATGTTCTCGCTGAAGCCAGTGCGTGTCGTGTTTGATCAAAATTCGCTGGACAAGTGCGTCGATCTGTCAGCATATATGTCTCCACATTGCTCACCAGCTCACAAAGAAAACGAGAATAGTCTGAAGTCAGCGGTGTCCGTATAATGGTAGTCCACCAGAAATCCTTGAACAGCCGATTTGGGTGCAGGATCTGATTTCCCACAAGTCTGTTCGAACGTTTCATCTAAGCGGTAGGCGAACCGCCCGTTGTTGGATTATAGGGGCACACGGGAGTTGAATAATGCCCCGTCCGTAACACCACAGTAGTAATTAGGCAGATTACACTGTGCTTGCATGCTTCACTGGCTTCTGTTGACTATGTATCACGATAGTCATCGTCTTACTTTTATATACATCTTGAAAATAAAAATCATGATTGCAAAGGAATTCCTTTTGCTAAATTAGCAAACTGGCCTGTCCACCCGCTTTCCAAATCCCCCGTATTCGTAAGATTTTCTCCCATGTCCGGCCCCCCACACGACCGAAACCCCCATGTTCAACTAAATCCAAATTTTTATGTCTGAAAATTTGTCTTTTATTTGCAAGCTGTTTTTAAACATTAACTGCCACTATTTATAATACTAAAGCGTCGTTTTATAGCGTGAAAATACATACACTGTAGTAAAATTACATGAATATATATGTAGTATTTTAAACAAAATTTATTTCCCCAATTTGCAATTGCCCCTGAGAATATGCTTGGGACCCTCCCGAAGTTCCAACCGTCCTCACCCCAGTTTTCGGAGTGCTGTGGACTGGCCAGGCAAACAAACAACCCAAATAGCGAATAACAAATTGATAAAGAAACTAAACAGCGGTCTACCGATGAGCATGAGTGTCAGCCTCGATTGCGACATGGGACATTTCCGGATAGTGCGGCGCTTCCTTTTCCATTTTCGTCACCAAATCGACAAGAGACGCGTTTATGACTGAACTGTTCGCAATAATGGACTAAAAACATTTACATAATTTATAAATTTTAAAAGATTTCGTCTTTTTGGATATAGAAAGATAAAATAAAATAGAGAAAGATAAAATAAATATTTGTACGGTTTCGATACGTGCTTAGAATGATCGTAGCGTTGTCGCTAAAACATTACCGGTGGGACTTTAAAGAGGCTCAGGCAGCTCAATTTATAACGACAAAATGAACACCAGCAACACTCGCTTTGTTTACCATCGTTTTGCGGTCTACTAATTAGCACGTGTGCAGGAATATACCGGTACTTGATCAATTTCAAAGAACATGCATATTTATAGCGCATGATTCGTCGAGGACATTACATTTTTTGCTAATAATTTTTGTCCAAACACTTCTATAAATGCTTCAAAATATTGAGCGTAACGCAGCGACAAAATATGTATGCAACGTCAGGCTAATCAAAAAAGATTATTAAAATCTATTCAGTCAGGAGTTTGATTTTTAAAAGTAGCTGGAAATAACAAATCGTTAAAACACGTTAAAATGCACCATTGAAGTAGACCGTTGATTTTAAAACATACCAGTGAGGGTGGGTAAAATTCTGGAAGAATTCGTCATAACTAAACGATGCCAGAAAATTATGCGTGCGTCCACTTTAGGTACGTACACCTGGGTTGTTCTTTTGTTAAGACAGTTTACGATCGCAAAAACGATGAACACGAACAAATCACGATTTTCCCTTATGCGTGCGTACACGATTTGCGATACAAGAACACGCGGGCGTTGGTCGCGGTTACTAATTGGCAATTTAGCATCACATTTTGCTGGCAGCATATAAGTTAAAACGCGATAACCAAACGCGTTTTTCTCGTATGCTATATTATACAAACAGATCGCGAACTTAGCTGTCTGATTCATAATCTCATTTTCTGAACACGGACAAATGTGCGAAATGTATTAATGTGAGCAAATTCTATTTGTGAATCACAAAGCCCACGTTCGCGTTCACAAAAATACGAATATCAATGGCAAAAATGTGAAAGCGAATCAATTCGTGATTGTGACAAAAGCACAACCTTAGTGTACGCACATAAAGTGGACTCACGCATTATTGATATTGCTCGAGACAAACAAAGCCCGATAAGGCCACAGTTTTTGCTATTATTACGATGTCATCGGACACATGCATTGTAATTATTGCTTTGTAGCAAGTCTAACAAAATTAAAATAAAAGCTAATCCAACTCCCAACCTCAATATACGAATTAGTAGCTTCGGAGAGTGGCTCAACCTTGTCGACAAATTGTTGTGCGCCAGTAAGATGGTCGACGGAACGTACTTCCGCTTCCTCGATTCGTTGTATAACATCCTAAATTCACAAATTTATTGATGTTAATTAAATATTCAGCAAAATTTATATTTTCGATTTAGCAAATAACGTTCAAATGACAGATAATAGCTGCATTGGCTTCTCCAAGCAGGTTTGATGAGCATTTTGACAAAGTACACTGCTCTAGGTACGTATTTAACGTGTGAGGCTACATAATTAGCGAATATTCTCCGATTTGGCAACTTTCCCATCTTATGCTTATTGTTGTAGTTACACCGGCCCAAAAAATTTTCGGCGGCTCCGCCAATCTTGAAATTAACGTCGGCATGTATGGTGTCTCCAGGGATCGCGAGCGGCGAAGTGCCGTCGGATCGTTTTATTGGGTCACGCCGGCCCAGACCATAATACATCGAACGCGTAGCAACTCCTTCTTGCTTTAATCCAAGTTTTACTGGCGCCGCTTATGCGTATTATCCAGCTATTCTACTTACCCTTATATCGTCCAGCTCCGAATTTGCAATCGTAGCCGCTTCAATACGGTGTTCATACGCAATATCCATAACATCATCGATATCGCTCGTTTTATTTCGGATATCACGAAACGATTGCTGTAGATGGTCGATGCGAGACTGAACATCGTCATCTTTCGATAAAGTATCAACAATTTCGCGAAACGCTGTAAGTACGACCGTGAAATATAACTATATACTATGTAGCTGTATCATAGATGATTCATCGGTGAAAATTTCTGCAATGCTTTCTCTACATCTAAAGATGTATGGTAATAATAATAATTAATTTTTAAGTTTTCTAAAATCATTCAATTTTTTAATCCTTTGCAAGTTCATAAAAATGAGACCGAAGACCCAATCAGACAATTAATTCTTGCCCAAAAATAATTTTTAGCCACATTTTTTCGAGTTTAGAGAAATAGGCGAAAAGGAATTCGTTCCAAAAAAGGAAATTTGTACTTCTATTTTTCGTTTGCTTTCACATAATGAAACTACATAATTTGCAGCAACTGCCCGTTTTGTCGTTTAGTGGCGAATAGGTGTGAGCCCAAAACGATAAATCCGACATTTTGATATGATCAACACAGTCATCGTTAGCTGCAGACTTAAAAGCAATCGAGCTTTATAATTATCCGCATCCGGTAGGAGATTCCTAATACGTATTGTAAGCTCAAACACCAACACTCACTCTCGTTGGCCATCTCCAACTCTGCCACAACCCGGCGGTCGACTTCAACAAACGTTGTATCGTCAATTCGCCCGAGGGTATCCTGAGCGCGCGCGATCAACATTTCTCGACGACGACTGTTGGGCGACTCCCAGTTGAGACCGTGTGCAAGCGACCGAATATCATTGATTGTTTCTATAATTATTAATAAAAATTATTGCGGTCAAATACAAAACACCTGCGATATACGGGAAACATTGCAAAATGAAAAATAAGAACGGGAAATTTTGACTACAATTCCGGTCTCTCAGTATATAAGATACATTTGTGAAAGAATAAATTCTGGCAGCATTGCAAAATAACGTTATAAAGAAAATTTGTTAGGAAATCCTTCATAGTCAGGTAATACGTAAATCCCAAATTCAAAATTTTTTATTCTTTTGAGCACACAGATGCCAATTATACGGCAATTTTATTCGTATTTACCAGCATAACAGTGTCAAAACACTCTTGTTGGGAAAAAAGCCCTTTACGGGTAAGCAAAAAAACCGATGAAAAAATCTTTTTGGAAAAATATAACGTTAAGTAAAGCGTGCTTAATTGGCTACGTGAAGCAGGGTTATCGGTGTAAAATGGCCCCACACTAATGATGAAATACTGAGGTAATGCGTTAAGGCAATGGTTGTATTTTGGAAAATGCATCTATTTGCTTAATGGACTAGAGACATGTCATTGGCTGTTGCGGTAGAAAAATGCACTATCATTTTAATTTATTACGGTGTGTTAGGCTTAGTGTACTGTACCGTACAAGGACACAGTTGAAATGCGCCTTTAAGGACGAAAAAGTTCCGCATTCAAGACAGAAATTTTTTTGAAACTACTGGATAGATTACCCCTGATCATGTTCCCTATATATCGCATTACTACAAAACCAGTACGTTGTCTATGGTAATGTCCACAGGAACCTGCAACAAACAGTGTTACAGGGGTCAACCGCTTGAGTTGTACATACACAAGAATTGCCCCAGTCGGTGGAATGCCTGTGTACTACTCCAGGAATTTCAAAATATTGTATTCGTTTTTATAGCGTAAACAGAGGCGGGGTTGGCTGCGAAATTTAGTAGCATAGACATGAACATTCAGGATTATTTCCACTGAATGGAGTATATAAGTCCCAGGTGGTGAAACAGAAGATATTCCAGTAAAATTACGTAATGTCTCATAAAGTATATTATAACATTAATAAAGTTGGATTGTAGTTCTTGTATAGTACAGCAGACGAAGCAAAACACAACATAGAACACCATACCAAATCGAAAACAATAGAGCCTTACCTCAGTATTTCATTATCAGTGTAACATCATTTTTCATCGACAACCCTGCTTCACATGGCCAAATAACGCGTTACTTAACATTATATTTTTTCAAAAACATTCTTCTGTGGTTTCCTTCCCATGCTCACAAAAGCCATTTTTTCCTGGTAACTTTAATAATCATTGAAATAACTATGAATGTTAGTCCAGTAAATATGAATTTGACAACGCAACAGTCCTCGGCACAGCATCTGGTAACACAGAAAGACACAATTCAGCAAACCACTTATAACATTTTTAAAAAACTTTCGCGCAGCATGAGACTAAGGCTAAGCCTTTAAATCACGCAGGGACACTCTATAGACGACATGTAATAAACAGGGTGTCCGCGGGTCTGGCACCCCAGAATTCAAGGAGAATTAAGGAGCATTTTGGAAAAATTCAAGGCATAATTCTACAGCATATTATCAACCGTATAGTTTACATAATGTTTCTGAAAATGTTGACAAATTATATCGGGTAACAAGAGTATTTGTTTGGGCATCTCAGTAACGGACAGCAATATCCATTTGCCCACGTTGTGATATTCTGTTTAAAGCCTCATCGAGCAGAATTACGAAAAAGCCACACTGTGTCACCTGTGAAACAAGACGGTCTTGAAAATAGGGAGTCAACCCAAACACAAAACTGAAAAGGGGCGACCCTGATCTCGAAGAGATCTCTTTTGGGGGTAAGAGATGATTGGGGGTCCGGAGACTATGGGGGCTATACTGAAAAGATGGTGGGCCCCTTCTCTGATTTTTCCCCCTCAGCCCAATCAGGGCCCAAAACTGTATCCAATTTTGTCGCGACCCATCGAAAAGTTTTTGGCTATGTCGCTATCGGATAACATGACCGAAAATATGGAACCAATACGTTCATATCTGTAAGACAGACGAATGTTTACTGCCTTAAGACACCAAAGTATCTCTGCCCTGGTTACATCACGGGAAATCCGTAAAATTCCTAGTGACGCCTGGTCGGAATTTGAAGTAACGGACTCTTACAAAGGCGCTGCTGTTTTTGCGGAGCCTGTGCTTCCTGAAAGAAGAGTGGCTATATTAGGTTAACAAGAAACTATGCGCTAAGTGTCCTTATGTTTCTGCGATTCTGAAGGCATTAAGCACAATTATTTTGGAGCTGTCATACAGCACAAAATTAAAAGAGATGGAACATAAAATTCATGGAGATTAAAGGGGAAGTAATTGAATTTAAGGAGATCCAAGGAGGTTTTCTTGATTCAAGGAGAATCCAGGAGATTCAAGGAGCGCGGACACCCAGAATAAAGCGGTGTGGGCATAGTTCGAAGTAATTAACGAATTTTCCATGAATACTTAGTTCTATTCCGCAAACGAATTTTGTTTCTAGTGAAAGTGAAAATATATGTCCTCGCGTTATATAAATATTATAAACTACGGACTTGTCTCACGCCATGAATGTGAATTCTGAGTATATATATAGCTTATATATATACTATAGCCTATATATAGCTTTGGATTCTGAAAAAATGAGCCCAACCATTAATAGTCGAATCGCTATCGTCGTTAAGGAGATATGACCAATCTCGTGTTTTTGGTATGCCTAGGGCCCATTTAAAACCCATTTTTATCCAACCCTGTCTGGCACGTAAAGTTAATAACAGCGTTCCGTGAATACCTATTTAGAGCTTTGCTTTTTGAACAAAATGAGGCCAACTGCCCCAGTGGTTGAGGAGATAGACCAATTTGCTTTCGAGATTCCATGGGGCCCATTTGAAAATTGACAAAACCCTTTAGCTTTCGCATGAGCTATCGTGTAACCTGATCTGCTAATCAGAAGTTAAGTTATGCGTGTTGTACCAAATAACCTCAAACAGGCGCTGCCAAATTTCACCAATGATAATTCTTCGTTGTCATCCTCAATTCATTGAATACTAAATACACTGCGATATTGAATTTCTAATTATTACAGCTGATTTAGCTCAAACCCGTACATGCTATAGTATTACAGAATCCACCACGCTGTTATTACAGTTCTTGTTCTTTCACAACATTATTATGATCACATTTATAAAAATAAAATTAATGTTCTACTAAACATTAATTAAATATATTCCTTTTTCATCTGGTGCCGTTTATCGTGCTCCAAAATGTAATGTTGTTCCAAAACATATCTGTCACCATTAGACGTTTAGCCGGTATAGACACAATTGCATTAATTTTGGAAGTAGTGTCTTCGATAAATAAGGCATTTTGATTGATTAGGTTAAACGCCGTTGGAAGAATCACTCACTCACCAAACTGTTTTCAACACACTACTAAAAATCGGGTTATGTTCCTTATCCCTTTCGGGTTTTAAAAATTAAATATTTTTCAAAGTTTTACTTGTCAATAAAATATTAATCATTCGGTGTGAAAAACAAACTTCTGAGAATCATAAATTTGCAGTTTTATGGAAGTCCACTTCGAAAGAATTTTTTGGTCCGAAAATGGGTTTGTTTTTGCTCTGTGATGAAACAAATAGCAAGTGGGACACTGCTATCATGTGAGATTACCAATCAACAGACGATAACTTTTTTATTAATTCTCGAATCACTCATACGGAGTTTTTGGCACCGAAATGGATTTGCTTTTGCTCTTGTGATGAAACAAATAGCAAGCTGGGACGGAGTTTTTGGTCCCCAAAATGGGTTTGCTTTTTGCTCTGTGATGAAGCCAATAGCAAGTGGCACACTGCTGATCATGTGAGATCATCAATCAACATACGATAACGTTTTTTTATTAATTGGAAACTCTTACCCATACAGAATATTTGGTCCCAAAATGGGTTTGCTTTTGCTCTGCTGATGAAACAAATAGCAAATGAACAATCTCAAGTAAACATCAAATGAATGAATGACTGAATGAATGAATGCACGAACGAATGAATCCCAAAACGAACAGAAGTCAAAAATGTAAATGGATATGGACACCCACAAAAAAGGCTGAAGAACAAGGTACAAACCACAACTTAGTATGTAAAAGTATAGTATACTGAAAACTGAAAGTAAAACTTATACACAAGAAAACGTTGTTATTGTTTTTTATAAGAGAAAACTAAAAGGATGAAGATAAAATTCAAAAAAGTCGATTGAATACATTATTCACTTCCATCAGGGCTATAAAGATATCACAATTCAAAAACCAGTCTTCATAATTTCAATATAGAACTAAGACGCAACACAGAAGCAGGCTGGAATTTGGCAATATTTACGGCAAAATTAAAGATTTAATCAAAATCTTAATCTCTAAATATTCTGGGACATAAACCTTGGAGCAACGTTAACAAAAATTTGTTACACACTCTTTTATTTTTTAATATGCTGACTGCTTATACAAAGTGCCTTTTTAAATACGGCGGTTTGCAGTGTACTTGGAAATTAAAACCACAAAAATTGCAATAAACAAAATTTTAAGATGACCTGCCAACATTTAGCCTAGAGCAATTTATTAGAGTATAATATTTTAAAAAACATGCTACGTTCAGTATTATTTATTGGGATTTACCCAAACTTATTTAGCGAACATAGCGGCGAACCCACATAAAGACAAAACCAAACGGGCTACGTTATCAGTTAAAATCACAATAGTGCAAAAATTCACAGTTCAAACTTTTGTCATCGGGATTTTCAGTATAGCAAACGCTACAGGTGCCATGTTATGCACGTAAACAACTCATCAATTAGAATATTTCTCCGATTTCGTCAAGTTTCTACTTTAAACGTCCTAAACATTTTCCAAAACATAATTTAACCACTGCATTCATATTAATTAGCAAACGCTACAGGTGCCATGTTATGCACGTAAACAACTCATCAATTAGAATATTTCTCCGATTTCGTCAAGTTTCTACTTTAAACGTCCTAAACATTTTCCAAAACATAATTTAACCACTTCACTTCAAATTAATTAGCAAAACGCTACAGGTGCCATGTTATACACGTAAACAACTCATCAATTAGAATATTTCTCCGATTTCGTAGAGTTAGTACCTACTTTTAAACGTCCTAAGCATTTGCCGAAACATCATTTAACCGCTGCATTCAAATTAATTAGCAAACGCTACAGGTGCCATGTTTATGCACGTAAACAATTCATCAATTAGAAGATTTCTCCGATTTTTCGTCAAGTTCTCTCTTTAAACGTCCTAAACATTTCCAAAACATAATTTAACCACTGCATTTCAAATTAATTAGCAAACGCTACAGGTGCCATGTTATGCACGTAAACAATTCATCAATTAGCAAAAGATTTCTCCGATTTCGTCAAACTAAGTCCTGAATAGAACGGCTGTATTTGAGGTTTATGTGTGATCATAAGTGTACGAAAAATGGGAATGGTAATCGTGATTGCGATTCTGTGCGGTCAGTAATTTGCCATGCTAATTCGGAAACATGTGATTGCGAACAATGATTATGTATTTTATGGTAAAAGCGCGTCCGCGTGTATAGAGGGGGAACCGTGATTAGTGAGCTGACAGCAGGTTTTAAGAGACTGAGAACTAATTTTTGCAAAATAACGGCGCCGTGTGCGCAAGTAAAGTCGACCCGCATAAGGTTTTACGAGTATTTAAATCCCAACACTTGTTCCGCGACAATTTCTGTATTGTTCACTGCACTGTTTGTGCTAAGGTAGGAAATATATATACGCTCCAAATACAACAGCGACAAGCTCGGCTGTCGAAAAGTGATTTTCAGGCAAAACTGCTGAAAACAGCTTGAGTTTTGTTTTTCTTAAAAGAAAAGTCTCACAGCAGTTAGTGTTATTAGATGTTTATACCGGTTTCAAAACTTCAGATAAGTATTTTCTAGATCCCCACGACAAAATTTTTGCACTTTAATTTTTTTCACCAGTTCTGTTTATGTCATGCATTTGGTTATTTGTAGTTAATCTTTCTGAAAAAGCGACGCCAGAAATTGGTTATCACACTACCACATCAATTGAACCGGCGAAACATTCTCCCATTAACACATTCAAAAGTTTGATCTTCTACCATTTCAGGGAACAGCATAAGACCGAGTTGGGGGGATCGATGTCGGTATAAAAGAGCTTGCGCGTTTGGCGATTTGGGACCAGTCGAGCCCTGCTCTTGTAAATTGTGGTCGGTTTTGGCGGTTATCGCCAGATTTACGCTGTTCATTTGTTTTTCTTTCTCGCTTTCCTGCGTTTTCGCCCGGGTGGGCTCTTCGGCATGCAGCCGTGCGGAAGAGACCCGCCCGGGGTTTTCCGATATTTTTGAACGCTTGCACGCGATTAGGACCAGGAGCAGCCCTTGCGGGTGCTGGGGTATCCGTCGGATGCTTCGCGCCCCCGTAAGTGCTGCGCCCGCGCGAGGGAAAGTGGGTTGAACGTCGGGTAAATTGGGGTCAAAATCAAGCAAAAATCGCAGTAACAATGGGGATGTCCACCCGCACTCGACTGGTTCCCCACTCCCTTGCGTGCAAGCATTGTTGGGATTCAGGGGGTGATTCGCGTGGAGTATATCTGGTGCGTGTGTTAAGTTGTATATCCGGAAAAGCTTGTTCATATAGTATGTTTATTTTCTTAAGGAGTTACCTTGATATCAAATGGCAAATGTTGGAAATCCAAACGTCTTAAGGGCGCCGTCAGTCAGCTTTAACTGAGGGAAGTTTGAAGGTTATAGTTTGGGAGTTGCGCTCAACTCGGGCGGGGTTCTTCCATAGCGGACGCGTGGAAGGGGCCCGCCTGGGGCATCTCCCAGAGCTTGGAAATTGTCTCACTTGGACATCGAAATAAGGGCAGCCTTTGTGGGTGGTGGGGTGTCCGTCGGATGCGTCGCGCCCCCGTATGTGTTGCGCCCGCGCTCCTGCAGTGCAGCCAGACAAACTAGCAAAACTTTTTGAGGTAGAAATAGTGGCAGCATCGTGTCTGCTCAACGTGATAGCAATCAAAACGCTCAGGCTCCAATGACAAACTTTGGGTTGGGGGTTCCGCGTTTCTAAAAGAGCCCAAAGGGAGCTCACAGGCTACAATTTCGTCATCCCTATTAGGATCGTCAACTAGCGAACTCATTACTAATTCTCCAAATTTCGGGGTAGAGAGACTGTAGTAGGTATAAGACTTCACTGTTAGCAATTAATACTTCGGGTCGTGGGTTTCATGCTTCTAAAGGAGTTCTCTATCGGAGCTCGGGGATCGTTTTTCACCAACGAAAATTTGTAAGTCGACGGACATTTCACGTCACGTTTCAAGTTTTTCGAGTACGTACGATGCAGGCTCCAGGTGAAGCCCGAGAGTGGTATCATATATATTCTGGATGTAGTGTTATATATATTTTTGTTTTGGGTGATCCCGATTGGGAAAATCATGACGTGCTAAGTAAATAAAATAGCGAACAAGTAAATAGCTGAAGTGTGCAATTGTTCT